>JAPDSC010093957.1:98869-110969 GCA_026290005.1 Latrodectus geometricus | reverse complement strand
ACGTAAATTTTACATAATTTTACGATAAATTATGATATTTAAGAGTCCTAAATATCGACTATTCTGGCCTTCAGGAACACGACCCCATAGTAATACCTTGACACCAAACTCATCAAAAGGAATTGGGAAGCCCCTCTCTCTTCAACAAATGAATTATCGTCTGAGCGAAAACTGGGAACAATGGATAGAATAAATGATGGAAGACTTTCGATTTGGGGGAGGGTTTAATTCTTCCACGCTGCCGGACAATCGTAATGGATTTCACATCCTCCACCCCATCCGGCCATTGAGAAGAAAAAAGATAAGCCAATCAAAAACGGGGTGCTGACAGGAGCCAAACGATAATTGGAATATAATAAGAGGCGGCAGGTGCAACAAAGGAAATATGATATATTTATTAAGAAAAAAAATTACAGCTCTCTAATTGTTTCGTACAAATGTAATTGCTGCAGTAGCATCTGGATTTAATTGCAGAACTGGAAACAGAGTTGAACTTTTTGGTCTCCAATTCCTAGAGCTGACGGAGAATAAATAACCCCGTGAAAGAGTATTATCTTGTCTCGTAAAAGCTGGAAGAATGACATTGGATAGGCTTCGAATCATTTTTGTTCGATTTCATCTAAGATTGGGCCGTAAATAATTTTGATATTACCCATCCTGTCGACATATGGTGAAAGGAAAAGTAATATTTAGACATGGAAAAAAAGAAAAAAATACAAAATTAACTTTCATTGGAAAAAAAGTTGAAATTACCTCAGCTTCTTTTACGTCTTTTTACCGTCATTTTAGGGTGAAACATAAATTGGTAATATATCTTTCTCACGCGAGTCAGTTACTTCTGATAACACTGCAAATGTTATTTTTTTCTCTTACCTGCAAAAGAGAAGAAATATGGCATATTAGTTATTTGAAAACTGAAAGAAAACAACTAAAATAGCATTAAATACTAAAAAATTATACACGGGGAATATATTGTGCAAACATTGAAAGAAACATATAAGCAAGAACATCAACTCTGAAAACATATATTTGCAAAGTATATTTACGTAACATATCTTCTTCTATTGTTCATTAGCTATTTAAAATAAAAATCTTGTAGGTACTTTTGAATTTATATCTTAATGATTATATCACGTACTGCAGTAATACATTGTTAACGTGGAATATGATTTGATGTTACCATATGCTAGGAAAATAACACAAAAGCTATTTTTATCGTTATCATTTTAGTGTTATGACGTAATTAAGTAACTTAGAGTTAACATAAAATATGGTATGTATATTATTTACTATGTAAATAACATAGATATTGCTTGCAATGTTATCGTAATATAGTGTTGTTACGATAAAATATAGTTATTATCGAGAGTGAAATGACTTTTATTATATAAAAAGAAAACAGGATATGTAAAAACTAGATTATTATTTGTTATTATATAAAATGAATTTGCTCATATTGTTTTCATGTACGTCAGAAAATTTTTTCACTTATAGAAATATCACAAAGAGAGAAACATATTGCGTTTAATTCTTTCTAATTATTCTTTTGTTTTGATACAGAAGGGTTGATAAGTTACCAAACGTTGATCAAGTTTTCTTTGCCTATTCAGAAATTCTTATGAAATTCATATTTTTCATAAGTTCCTGTGGACAATACTAATAGAAATAGAGCTTCGCTTAATAGTATAGCCAACAAATTCTTTTTATTCGCAATATCTAATTATGAATCTACATCTCAAAAAAACTCTCATTAGAATAAACATGATACCAAATAAGCAAACGAAATAATCAAATAGTTATTATCCAACAAAGTTTTATTAAATTGAATGATATCTTACAATAAGAAGAAATCCCTGAATAAAAATACCGATAAAAATCACTTTGAAAATACATAAGCGATATGGTAAAAAGGATAAATTTTGAAACAGGAATACAGAAGAACCTTATTTATATCCCTACTAATAATACTGAATCCAGGTCAGGTCGTCCGAATGAGTGAAAGTACGGATTAAACAGAATAGTCTATAAATTGAGACAAAGCACACACAAACAAATTACTGTTCACAGTAATCGCTGCTCTGTTTAATGATCAGTGTGCCTGACTGTGGATAGGGAAGTCTGGGTTCGAATCCTGGTTCAATCATGGATGCACTTTCTCTTTCTCTATCTCCTGCCTTTTTCCTTTCCTTGTATGAATGGTTACCTACTCTATATAAACGGGAACCTAAGGCATGTGTGTATTGTGGAAGTCGGACTTTACACCCAATTGCTGTTCAGTTGAAAAAGTGGAGCAGCGCACTCACACTGCCAGTCTGGCTGGCACTCGACGAAAAAAAAATGTGCACACTAAAAATTGAATTTCAAATCAAGAAGAATGAAATATAAAATTGCACAAAAGAAAATTAAATATGGTATGTACATACATTAATTTACTTACAATAAACATCAGATGAAAAAATGCTTTGCACAAGATGGTCTAAGCCATTTTGTTCAAAGTGCCACCAAATTCTCGAAAAAGAAGTGAGCCGCCAAAATTTTGAAACGTATATATGAATAAGTATATAGCAATGTTTTCTTTTAGTATGAGTACAGTTGGTTTATATCAAATAAAAGTACATTGTAAAAAGACAAATTGATATTGTACGAAGGTTTACTAGAGTCCTGAGATTACTGAGGGATTACTGTATTTGAGCAATGCATGATGGACAATATAACAGGTGTCAATGGTTGTAAGTTTTTTATTTAATATTTACCTCGCATTGTTCCCTCATGAGAGAAATTTTCAATGACAGTGGGCGTTACTTACGTGTCACATGAGGAAACCGCATTAACCTCCTACACACCTGCCTTGATACATGTGCAAAAAGAAATCATACACGAAATATCCATCTCCCGTTGCTTAACAGTGCCCGAGACAGTATTTAAAGCCTCTAAATCAGAATAACATGGTGCTATCACTAGGCAACCGAGAAACCTCCCATGCTACTCATAATATTTAGTTCTCATAAAATAACAATTGGTTAACAGGCATTTAATTCACTGCTAGTGCAACACTCTCTAAAGGAAGCATGCGAATAACATGAAATTGCATTAGCATTGCGTAGCAATACAACATGCATTAGCGGAGACGAGATATGCAAATGATTTCAACGTAGACGCACATCACGCGCACCTGTGACCCCACTTCAAAGCACTATTTAACGCTTAGAAATTTAGACGATTTCAAGTTCGGCAATTGCGATTTTCTTGTGGTTTCTTGAAAAAAAAAAGCGATCAATTATGCCTTGTAGAAAATAGCGATCATTTTTTGATCAAGTATCCAAGTTTGACAGAGGAAGGTTAGTGGCCTACCGAGATTGTGGATTATCTTTCAAGGAAATCCAATTAGTCGTATTGGACTGTAATATGACTATGTAATCGTTGGATTCAGGAAAGTACGACGGACCACCGTCTCGATCGTATTCACCTCAGTGCATCACGTGATGACAGGAAAATGATGCGCATGGCATTGACGGATCTCTCAGCCACATCACGATATATAGCACAGCACATTCAGTCTGAAACGCATCATCCAGTGTCTGCGCTTACTATGTGGATGGCAGAATGGAATGAAATTGTCTATACTAAAGAATCACGCTTCTGTCTGCAACACCACAAAGGTCGCATTAGAGACTGGAGACACCATGGAGAGTTCAGGGCTTGCATATAGCCATATTTCAACAAAATAATGCGTGACCACACGTGGTACGCATTGTCCAAGAGTTCTTCGTCCATCGCTAGATTGAATTGCTTCTCTGGCTGGCTCGTTCTCCGGATCTTTCATTGGTTAAAAACATGTGGTCCATAGTTGCTCAACGATTGACCCATTTTATATCTTCAGCTGCCATACCAGATCAACTTAGGCAACGTGTGGAAGCTGCTTGTTCAGCTGCACCTCAAGAACACATGCAGTACTATTACTGTAAGCGCACCAAAGATAATTCGACCATTATTCTTGATTTAAAATGAATTCCAAACTATACTTCTTTTCCCAAGCTAGTAGTTGAATTTTTTAACGGAAAATATACATGCAGTGTTTAGTTATTCATTTACCATTTAGATTAAAATGGAGACCAAATCAGTGATATTCGTCATCTGAAATTCGAAGAAAAAACCCGTAATTATATTTCTACATAATAAAGATCCATTTTTGGACCCGAAATCAAACACAAACTATAAGATCAGTAGTGCTGAATATTCTGTTATCAGATTATGGAAAACGTAAATTGCATCAATGATATTTATTTGAAATATATAAATACAGGAATATAAATGACATAATGTGGGTTTCATACCACAACATGCACTCATGTCTGAAGCGGGTATTGAACTCATGATCTGTTGAATTTAATTCTAGAATGCTGACTATTTAATTATCCGTTCTGAAAAAAGAGCGGAGTGAAAGAATGGTTCGCCACAATTATGAAAATGAGCGAATTTTATCATATATATATATATATATATATATATATATATATATATATATATATATATATCATAAACATGCATTACACGATATACTACTACATATTAAATATACATATTACATGATGTTTCCTTATATAATATACATGTATTACCTAGTACACATAATATATCGTTATATCATACATATGTACATTTTTTGCATAACATATTATTTTTAAATCAGAAAACATCATTAATGCTTAATATCTTGTAAAATTTTCTGATTGTTAATTCTTTACTGCTAACAAAATTTATTTAGTGATGAATTGTAACTGAATCCAAAATAATACCATAACTTTTCATAAAGATATTTTTCATCGCAAGATTTAGATTAGATGTCGTTTCGCTTACTCATAACACTTAGCGTCAAGGCACATATCAATCCGAAACGGGCATTACTCCCTTCAACTCCATTACCATTTTCTCACGGCAAACTCCTCCTCGCCATCTCAGATGAACACATCGGTGGAAAGATGCCAGTGGCCATTAGCAGCTTAATTAACGTAAAACTCCTAAAAACAATGGACTACCACCATGCGTCTGCACGGGTTGGTAAGCACTTCTTAGGTGTGCCCCATTGTAAAATTTTTAAGCTGCCTCTGCGTGCTCAGGGTCGGTAAGCAAACTTAATCTTAATGAGCAAATCCACGCGAAAAAGCCCTTCTAATGAAAGGGGGGAGTTGCCGGTGGAGGTGTGGCCAACTCCTCTTTTTGGACGGAGGAAGAAAAATTTGGATGGAAGATGGGATATTTTTATCAAAAAGAGAGCCAAAAGTTTTCGGAATAAATTAAGCGCCCTAAGCTCCAGAAATGGGCTCAGAGCTCACAGATGAGTGAGTAGTAACTTTGTATAAGGATTAGATGAGGTAAGTTCTGATCTAACTTAAAAATGTTTGTTTGGCTGGAAGGGGAGTGGGTCGTTCTACCTGTCCAGTCGTTTGCGGAAGGTAAATTGCTGTCTTAGATGACTTCGGAAGTGGGTTGGGTGTTAGACATTAAATATGGTGGGTACGATGAAATAATCATAAGTTTTAATATATTTGAGTTCAAGAAATATTTTCTCTGCATGGTAGAAGGATAAATTGTATTTAATGATTATAAGAAATTTTCGTTTTGATATTTTGCTTTTCTTTTTACTTAATAAAATAATTAATGAATTCTAATTAAAACCAATTTAATGAGTAGTTCATTATTTCAAAAATTTATATTATGAAAATATTGATATTGTATTCGTAGAAGTTTCAGTGGATTGTTGTTTAAATCCATTTTGTAATTCGTTTTAATATAATTTGACAAGCTTTCAGTGTTATTTTATTTCTTTTTCTATCAACAGATAGGTAAACATCTACATGGAAGCACGTATACCGGATGCTCTTACCTTACACACACTGAAATCTGTTGTAAAATATTCAAGCGTTAGCACAAATTATCTTGACTATATCCATATATCACAAAGGATAAAGCTCGGAAAATTCTCAAGCACTCAATTCGATGAAAACATGGCTAGTGAACTTTCTCAAGACTGCTAACTCAATTCACACATCGTCCAATGTTTCATATCACTGAATGGATATCTCCTGTTGGCTAAATGAATTTTCCTAGGAACCTTCAGTTAACTCATTCAGAAGTTCGATTCCTACTTTAAGATAGATGTTTATACAGATTCACACAGAAGCCATTTTTAAACCACAAGTCATGTTCTAGTAAACTCTTATGCTAAATAAAGGGACCATAAAGCAACAAATTAACAAATCAAACACTCTGCTAGGAAATAGTCTATATTGAACTCAAGATTTTGTCTCTCACCGGAAAACAGGATCCTATCCACAATAATCTCTTAAAATACAAGTTAAGGGAAAAGAAATCCATTATTTTCACATTCAAGACATTTTTTAATATATTTCAGATTGTGAAAACGGTATAAAAACTGCTTCATTATCGTTTGTTAGCTCGAGGGTGACACTAAAATTGTTAACATATTCACTAAAGCCATTTCTGTGATCTTTTCGATATTTTGAATTACTGGAGTATCTGTGCGGAGTGTGCACCTTTCACATCAAAAATAACTATACGTAATCAACGAAATTGCTATTACACTTAATAGGCTATTACAATATTAGTAAAATCAACACCCTTCCCAATTCCAGCCGACTGTCTTGCATTTTTGTTTTTATCAAAGAAAAACTGCACAATGTACAGAATTTTCTCTTTTTTAACTTCAAATTTTAACACCATGTAACTCATAATTGAATGAAACAAATAAAAAAAACTGTAAAATATTTTTTTAGTACGAAATGTTACCTTTTCCAACCAGCATAAATCTGAAATTGTTCGATCGATACTTTACGAAATATCTAGCCATCTACAGAAAAGATAATGAATTTCTTTTTCCCCGAAACTAATATTAATATTTCACTGAATTAACACTTGACCAAGCTGAAGTCATTATTATAAAATACCTTGACCTTAAAACAAGTTATTTTCTTCGTGAATCCTGAAGAGAAAATTAAAAAAAAAATCTTTAATTTCAGCGGACCACACGCGATTTCTTTCTAGATTGCCTCTCATTCATGGAAGTAAACAGATTTCCCAATTTTTTCCTTCCCTTATCTATCGACCTGCCTTTTATTCAGTGTCCAACAGCGTAGAGAAAGCAGCCATTCGCATCGGGCAATCAGGAGATAGCCATCAAAAGCTCTGGGGTGGACGAAGCCGAAACAAAACAGGTGAGGAGAAGGGAAGAGTCGGGGATGAGCGCCTCTTCACCTTATCTAGCATCTCCACTCTTAACCCCTTAGTTACTGGAATGGTGGGTTTCGCCTTTAATTGTGGATTATAATTTCGAACATTTTTTTTCCTTAGAGATTTTTCTCTACTCTTCACTTTTCATTGTGCTTGAATTATCTTTTCAAATTCTTCTATTTGTAGAAACAGAAAATTGAACTTCATTTAACCCTTTTTTTCAGAACTCAACTTATTATGTTCCTCGATTTTTCTTTCATTTCTTTCCATTGAAAATGTGATGTGGTGATTATATACTTAGGGATGAGCGAAACCATTGTTCGATATTAATATAAAAAAATATAATGATAGTAATAATTAAAACCGATTGTTTGCACTGCAAGGGGAATGTTTCCATTTTGTTTCTTATCTAAATATTAAGGTTATGTTGTGATAAAGAGTGATTATAAACATGAAAAATACGTTTTTAATAATTATTGATTTTGATGTGAATTATAACGCAATCAATTTTTCTTAGGACAATCGTAATAATTTTAAAGACACAAATTACTAGATTTTAAGATTGAATCAATTGGCAATTAATTACTATATTTCTTTTACCATTTTATTTATTTCGTTTGAATGAAATATTGAATAAAAGCCAAAAGAAGTATGTTATGCATATGAAAAAATGCTTGAAGTATAAATTTACCATGGCTAGTAAATGCAAAAGTTTCGATCTTGAACCAGACGATGTACATAGTATTGTTTAGGCCAACAAGGATTATTCAGTAGCCTTATTATCCTAAATAATAGTAGTCAGTAGTTGTATTCTTTCATTGTAATATGGTTGAAATTTTAAGATGGTTCATTAGCTCAGATGTTGACTTCTTCGCTTGTTCGAGATTTACAATGGTCAAATGGTTGACCGTATTTAGCAACTTAAAACAGAAATAAGCAGGTGGAAGCTTAACATAAATTATCAATCAATGACACAGAGTTGATTTATGGGGCTCGTTTGCATGATTATAAGAATATGAATTGAAGTAATCTGGTTATTTCCTCTTATAGTAATATTCCAAATAGACTCTGAGAATTATTCTAACTTTGAACAAAATCAAGTGACCCAATCGAACTTAGAAATACGACCTTTTCTTGGTCTTTTGTGTTACCGTAATAGAGAAATAAATCAGTTTTATGAATGTTTAACGTTCATTTAATCATTTCAACTAATTCCTGGTACCGAACCCGCAACTTTCCCTACACAAGAAAGGCATTATTCTCTACTAAGCTATGCAGACATGCGAGTTATTGCTAGTCTATCAATCGAATAGAAGTACAGTTGTTAAATATATTAATATTTTTATTTTTTGTACTTACATAAGTAAATCTTCAGCAAATATTTCTAACATTAATCTTGAAATCTACAGATTCTTTTTTTAATTATATTCACATAGGGGCTTATCATTCATCAAATCTTCACTAAACTATTTTAATAAATAACTGCTTGTATATCTAGAAATGATTTATATTCTCTTTACAATTGAAATGTCACTGAATAAATTTATGTCATATTCTTAAAATAAATTACTCTTAAGAATTTACACTGAAATCTGTTGTTCATGCTTGGAATCCACACACAATTAGACAATTCAGGAACCATCTGAATCAGCAAGGTAATCTATTTTAAAAGATTCCTCATTACCACTAGCCGTGACGAGACATGGGTAACTTTGAATCCACGCCACCCTGTCTACAAGTTGTGAAAATTACCTGGTAATTTCTAACAGCAGCACTTCCGCGGTTATCGTGGCTGCATTTAATCATAACCGTGGGAGCTCCCTGCAAAATGGTACAGTGTTCCTCCTCTCTCTCAACAACCAATCCAATTTTTAAACCAGCCGTCCAAGCACCGTCTTCCCCTCTGCCAGAAAACTCGGAATGAAATCGAGAGATAATCACTACACGTGGGGAGGCAGGGGTTCTGAAAACAAACTTTTCCAACACAACTGAAAATTACTGCGGGAGGGAATAAAGTAACTCTGGAATGTTCTGTCTGACCAGAAGGCCATCAGTGAGCAATTCTATTTGGAAGTGAAAATTGCACACTCTTTCCAAAACTCAATTATACATCTGGTGGGAGAATTAAACCATGGGGCATTTCCTAATGCCCCAGCAGAAGTGTCCAGGAAGTATTATTAGATATAGGAAAGATGATGATGATATCGCTTTGCAGATGTGCGTGTGTTCGCGCCCATTTTGGACGGTGGAGCGATATCCCCCCCGCCATTTTCACTCAAATAACTGCATTCTTTCTCGTTAAAGTAGAAAGAGAACGAAATTTAACAAAATAAGCTGACTACACGTTATGTATAGTCATATTTTCAAACATTCCTTACAGTATTTAGAGTCATTTACCGTTTATTCTCAAAGTATAATTCGAAAGCATATTCTGATGTCATGTGGGTGGCCAATAATTACCCCACCAGCTGTATTTGCAGAATATCTCACCAAGTTATCACATGATATGTAAACAATTTTAAAAATTATGCAAAAATGCTAACGAAATACTTATTTATTGTGTTTACTGACTGGCAAACATCAACAAACAAAATAATACAAGAAATCGTGATAATTGGATTTGTAATTTTCGAGTCATTTTTTGAAAATGGGGATGAATTTAATTGAGAACTAATGAATGTTAAAATGTTTTCCGAATAACAGCAAACGTCCTTTTCAGATGTGGGAATCGATCCTAAAGAATATGTAAACTGAAAAACAAAAAGCTATCGTTTCAATCCTAGCAATTCAAGAAAGTATTCACAAAGAAAGTCTTACTGGTGTGACTGTACTCTCAGAGCAGAAAGTTCCAGTTTAAAATATTGCTGTTATTGAACAACGGGCTGTGGATAAGGCATGTATGGATAAACATCACTAGGGGTTGGTATTTGGTGTAAATGCACCTCCCCATCTATAAAATCTTCTTCTATAAAGAAAACATAATTGCAAGTTAAAAGTCCTTACAAGAATGGTTGGTTTATGGGATATCAAATATGCGGCATTTAACATTATGTACATAAAGAATATTTAAAAACACGGATAATAGCTTATCTAGTCAGTTAAAGCAATGATCATTCAGATCTGTGCTTTGAAATATGATTTTTAGTTTACTTCCTTTAAATTTGTAGCACTATCAACAAATCTATTACTATAATTATGAAAAATGATCTCAGTTTACATTTTGGTTAATAAGTGTGGAACATATTTTATCCTTGTCATAAGAATTAACTCACTCTGGCTTATGTTGGCATGCCAAAATAAGGAAAATAGCATGAATAACTTTTGTAATAATATTTATTTATTTATTTATTTTTACTTTCCTTCAAATTGTGTTTTCTTATTGAATGTTTTCTTATTTAAATTTTTTATTTCAAATTTCATATAAAAATAATTTGAAAAATTTTTAAATTTTTAATAATTATTATATAATTTATATGGCAATACATAATAACTATTTTAAAAAATGTTAAAATTTTTACATTGCAATTTTTTTTTATTTCGATATTATAATTTTTATATAAAATAATTGCGAAAAAAAGATTTTTTGTTATATGGTTTAAACTATTTAAATGTTCGGGTTTAACCGAAGATTTTGCAAGAAATTGTCGTTAGAAATGTAAGATCTTGAGTTTGATTGCAGCCACTTTGAGACAATGGTATATGAATGATGCGTTCTTGCTTTTTAGATGCACATTTGTTGAAAAGAATGTTTGAGAATTTAACAGAAGTCTCCTTTTGCGATGACTCGTGAATATATGGCCAATTATCCATGAAAAGTCCTCTCTAAAATTATAACGTGATAGGGGCTCAAAACTCTATAAAAGTTTTTAGACTAGGTAATCCCCGTAGTATCCATGAGTAAAGAATATATATATATATATATATATATATATATATATATATATATATATTTGAAAATTTTTCTTGATATTTGTTATGAAGATAAAAATATTTATCTATTAATATATATAATGATAGATCAGATTTCGGAAGACTAGATGAGGGGAGAGGGATTATAATTTTCAAACGAAATATTTTCCTTTACTTATCTCAGCTCATACAAACATCAACGTTAAATGACAACTCAATTCCAAATCTTGGAAACATTAGTTAACAATAACCAATCCGATGGCAGTTCTCCTTGGATAATGCAATCTTAGGAAACTATTCCATCAGATTCCTCCACCCCTTTATGTTCATGCCTCCACACTGCAAGTGTTGGCGACTCTCAGAAAATTACCCTTTCGTTTCGCAACACCTGCCATTGACAAACACCCACGCGGAGCTCTTGCGGTGAGGGTGGTGGTGCGGATCGTCTTCTAATATCTTTCCACGACCCCCTCTCACGAAATCGTCTCGTTTAGCAAGGAAAATAGCCCGACGGAAAATTCCGGGGATGCGAATCTTCATCGCCAAATGCCGATTGGGGCACGTAATATGCTAACAAGGTCTAGAAGCAAAGTAGGCCATGCGTGTATGCCCAGGAATTTGCATCGACACTTTGTGGTATTCGGAGCTTCGGAAAAGGGTAAATGTACCTTGAGTCATTTGATAGGTACGAATCTCAACTCGAATTGCCTATGATGGAGTCGTTTGTATTTGTTAAATAAGCAATAACCTCAGCCTATTCCTTTGTGTATTATAAGGGTAAAGCAAAGGGTGTTTGGCACCAATGTATAGCTGAAGAGCGCTTTGTAAATGAATGCTTTTCGGAATATCTTTTAATGAAGTTTCATCTCAAAGGGATTAAAGTGTTCAGCCCTCTTGATACTATTTAATGTGCAATTATGATAGTTAAGAGATTTGCAAATGG
>JAPDSC010093957.1:79013-90346 GCA_026290005.1 Latrodectus geometricus | reverse complement strand
ATTCGTAGTAGACTTTTTCAATCATAACCATAAAAATTCGTTTGTTACATTTATTTTTTGGTAAGGCGCACACATTTATATGAAAAACAAAAACAGCATTCAGTTCACTTTCGATTAATGGTGATTAGAATCACACACAAAGACTGAATATCTATACTACGAAGAATGCAGACCAGTTTTGGCTACCATAACCCCTAAAAAATAAATGTAAGAAACGAATTTTTATGTTTATGATTGAAAAAGTGAAATGATGCATCTAAGAAAATAATGTATAAGCTAAGCTCTTCACCAAAAAAACAAAACTTCTATTCGTAGTAGAGTCTATTAGTAGTTTGGAAGCATTTGTAAAAATGCAGAAAAGATTTGCAAAAGACACATAAAAAAGAAAGTAAAAATTTTGGTGCCAATAATTTTTTAGATAAGAAACATTTTTGAAATAAACTAAATCAATTTAAAAACATATATCAAAATAAAAATATTAAATTATATTTTCATAATTTATTTTTGTTTATTGCATATAAATAAATGTATATGAATGTATGCAGATTTATACCTCATAGTAATTTATATTAAAAAAAATTCATTACTATGCCCAAACTATACAGAAATGCCATTTACTAATATTCATTTGTTGAGAAGTAAAACAAAAAAAAGATTTGGAAAACTATAAAAATCCTGCGCTGACCACTCCTTAAAAGGATTGAAATACTTTTACCACAACCGAAAATTCAGGATGATATATATCATTTTTTTTCCCTCTTTCGATTGTGTTTCCCTTTTGTGATGTATCGAAAACAACAGAAAATTTTCCGAAAGGGTTACATTGAAGCGGTTAGAGGAAAAAAAGCTTTCAACTGCACCTATCAAGCTAAAATGCAGACGATTGGAAAAACGAGAACCACCCTCCTTCCTCGTAAGAAAAGAAGGAGTAGTAGCGAAAGCACGTCCTGATTTCATGGCAGACGATAAACTGTATAGCACGGAAAACATCAACATCATGCAACATTCAACAGCGACAGCGCCATCACCCTGAAAGATGTGCGTGCTTTAGCTTCTCTTCTAGTTGTTGCTCTTTACTTTGTGCTATCTCTCTTTTTTTTTTTCATAGAAGCCATTGTGTTCATTTGATGTACTTCTGATATATAGGTTCCTTTAAAATATTCATGCCACTCATTTTTTTTCTTTAATAATTAAATTAATTTAAGAAACGTGACTTTTAAAATGATTATCTTCCATGTTCTATCGATGTAATTATTCATTTAAAGTAGAATATATTTTTCTTTACAAAAGAGTAAAGGTAGTAAATGGGGAATACCCATGGATGTTAACAGATGAATGTATTATGTTAAAGCCAAAGCAGGGAATATACGCCAAAGGGGTTATGATTACTTTATGAGTAGTTTAAGTAGGAAAAAATTTTGCTATTTATAAAACTATTTTGATGGAAAATTGTTTTTTTATCAGCAAAAAACAAAAAGCTCTTCCATTCGGTATTAGTAATCTATTATAAATAATTTTTTCTCATAAACTGTTACGCCTTTTTATTTATGTGAAAATATATCCTGATTTTCAAGAGTGTTATACTTTATACAAAGTATTCGATATAAAGAATTTTAGCAACATCGCAATCATAAAAAAACATTGACACGCGGATAAAAATCTTTTAGTTATATCAATAAATTAGTGACAAAAAGTTTTAGGGGCTTAGATTCGAAGCAATTATCGTTATTTTGATTGTTCATGTTTGTATTTACATTTTGGCGCAGTGGTGTTTGATTATTTATAACAATTTTTACTTATTAATTAGTTTTCTACATTACAACTGTTATCAAAACCGAACTTTACATTAAAATTTAATCAGTTATTACAATACATTTTTAATTGTCTATTTCTGCATCTCGAAGTTGCTGACACACAATGAAATAGTCTCTTAATCTTGAAACGTCAAATGACTAGTTGATAATATTCTGCTATCTAGGCCTCATAGGATTCACCTTACCCAAGTGGTAGAATACAGCTCTACTGAGCTAATGGTTCCAAGCTCGATCCAAGACACTATTAAACAAGGGGAGATGGGTGTTGCATTTCTGCCTTCTGCATGTATATTTGTCAAGGTGCATGCTCGGGAATTTTCCGAATTTTGTTTCTAGCGATATATTAAAAAGGACTTCTATCTATAAGAAGTCTTTCCCGGAGTTAATTAAGTAAAATACCTTAATGGCTTTACGTCATATATTCAGGAGTCCATAATGCGAAGTCAAAATACAAGTCACGTCACATTAGTAAATTGACATAGAAAAGTACAAAATTTCTACCTTGTATAGGCTCTTTCACTTTGAGGCAGGATCGGATATAAAAACTGCGCTCTTGATGTTAAATCTTTATTTTCCATACAAGTGTATATGTTGTTATCTCAATTAACATGGAGTATGCAAGAATGATTAATCCAGTATAGGGTGTGTTATTTTCACTGGTTTTTACCATGGCCTATTTAGTTTACTTTAAAAATCATTTATTTAAATTCTAATTAAATGGATGATTACGATTTTCTATCCTACCGATGAATCTTGCTAAAAATGACAACATATGGCACAGCATCTTAAAGATGGTGCAACATCTGCCTTGAGAGGAGCTGACGCAAATGTCGAAATCCTCACTTCTAAGTGATTAAAAATCTGATATTAAGCATTCCAGGAACTTAATATCTATTAGTTTACGGTATACTCACGTTTAATTTTTGTTATTAATATTTTTTATACTAACAAAATATCAAGAATTCTGCAAGTAGAGTGTTTAATACATATCCATGATAAAGGCCAACAACATTTACAAACTAAGCACGCTGAAAATTTGTTTCCTCTATTGCATGATGACACAGAGGAAAGCAAGCCAGTCTTAGTGTCATTCTCGTCATTTGACCTTTCCTCTAAATTTCATATCGAATTTTTCAGTTTAACAAATTTTAAACAGTTAAAAATATACAGAAATAAAAATAATAAAGCATAGTAGCCAGGTTGGTAAATGCATTGCTTCGATGAGCTGGAGAAAATGATTTTTGCATGACACTGAAGACAACCATGCTAAGAGAACCTATGCACGTTAAAATCTCTGTCGGGTCCTTTGTCTTTTTTGTAACTTGGTTAATTCTCCGAAATTAATAAGTAGTTGGCTCTATTAAATGACAGAAACCTGGAAACATATCACAAAAACCAAGTAACCAAACCTAAGCAAATATCAAGCTAAATAAGAATGAATAGTGTCAGTGGATTTCAATTTTTGTTATTTTTCTGTTATTAGTTTATATATAATAATTTTTTCACAACTAATGCAAAGGATAGAAATGCGAATAACGCACCACTGAATATCTCAAATTATAATCTGTTAATGAATCTTCACTGATTCATTACCAGTAATAGTTACCATATTTTAAATTTATCGATAACCTAAGTTAATCGGCGGTAATGACATCAGATAGGGTAATTAGCAAATAATAGAGCTACGAATACATTAGCGAAGATAAAAATCTAAAATAAAGAGATACATGGAGCATTATTCGCGAGCATATCGTATTTCGATAACTTCGTCGAGATATCGGCTAATTCTCGATGCCATCAAGATTAAACGGAGCGACAGCAATTCGCACTTTCGCTGTAGTCCCTATTTGCGAGCGTCTACTGCTAGATGGGGAAACACGGGAAAGACATTACAGGCGGAAGTGCTTTGTGTGGACGTCCACTTCGGCTGGGTCCGGTCAGAAACAAACGCTGCCGGTCGCAGTTAATTGGGAATAATTTGAGAGAGAAACAGTAAATAATCCAGACTCCGGCTTTCGGATTCATTAAGCACACAGAGATGCTGGCCTTTGTAGCGGAGTTTCATACCGGTCAACACATTTGAGATTCGCATTGAAAGCGGAATTCCCCGGTTGACTTTGATATCAAAATTTGAAAGACTGAAATGGTAAAGTGCTAAAAAATGAAATCTGATAGGTTAAAACTCCATAGGGTTGAAAGACTCATTGCGATGCGTTTTCGTCTCGAACTTTTTTCAACTGAAGCCAAACGTTTTGAGCAAATGTTTTGATATTTTAAATCATGATCAAGTGACGAGGTTAACATCCTCTCGAGAGTGTTACTAAATCAAAACATTTTCCTCCATGTTCAGTTTCTAGTTCTAAAATCATTTTTTTATGTTCAAGGGTTATTATATCTGTACCTACAGTTTAAAAAGGATACGGAAATACTACTAATACCCAAACATGAGGTGGGATTCAAACCCACGAACTGTTGAATTAAAGATAGAAGTGCTAACTCTTCGGCTGCCAGCTAGGCCACTCTCCTCTAATCACAGCAGAAAAGTGTTAACAATAAACTCCAAGCATTTAAACTTTTGAATTTGAGATTAAAAAATTGTCTTTGAGTTCCAAATGTTTTGTGGTAAGTAGTAAATTCATCTTAAAAAATATGTCCTGAACGGCTTAAGCGCTAAACATGGCATGGTCATATGTGGTCAAAAGAGATAGTAGTTAATTATTCTTTCAAGTAATAATTGTCCAAAGTCTGCAACTAGTAATACTTGACTTTGATATTCAAGCGGAAATCCATGTCGACCACTGAACAATTTGGGAATCAAAATTCCATAAAGATGAAAATAACTCAGTCGCTGAAATTATAATTTCAATCAATCCATTCGTTCTCATGTGAAACTTGAGCACCGACGGATTGTACAAACGTAAGGTATGAAACGCCTACAGTAACCAAACACAAAATTCGTTCCGAGTAACCGAACATAAAATTCGCAAATAAGAACCAACAAATGTGGAAAATGTATCATAGTCTTAAAAACTTCATCTTTTTTCTCCCCCAAAAAAAGAATTACCTTTGAATGTAACGATTAAGTAAACATCCTCCCTGTTTAGATCAGAGAGCGTAATATATCAAAAAATAACTTTTTTTAGGAAGCTGTCGTCAAGAAAAACATGTATTCTCCATTTAATGATGTCTTATAAAAGAGGGAAGAAGATTTGCGCAAAGGGCGGAGACATATTTGGATAACATATCTCTTTCATCTTACGTCTTGAAGAAAACACATGTTTTGCTCTTGCTCAACCCCTCTTCTAATCCCCTCTACATCCGCAGTCACTCCTCTCTTGCTATTCCTCATCGTTTGCCGCTTTTATTTTTTTATAAGGACTTAGGATGGCACTGACACACTAACTGTATATTCAGAGGATCGCACAAAATTTACCGGTACATCTCTAACAGTTAGAGCAACAGATAAGAGAGAGATCTAATGTCACATTTTTCGCTAAGATAGGTAAAAGATGTTCACTCGTTATAGTCATTCGTCATAGACATCTTTTACCCAAATCTTACTTATTACATCATTAAATTTATTGATATATGAGGATTTCTGAACACGGTTGTTAATACTAATTTAACAGTATGTGTATATGAAAATACTAAGGAATCATTTAAAAGAAATCAATTTGAAATGTGTGCGTATAAATTTATATTTTGTCTCTCGGCTGAATTTCTGTCAGGAATTTTATTTGGAACATCTGCGCAGAAAAAAATAAAAATTAAATTAGAATGAATGTTGCACTCTGGTTAATTTAAAAAAATAGGGAAAAGTTCAAAATTTTGATTATTACCTTTATATTTTTTTAAATCTTATTAATCTTATTCAATGTAAAGTTGCTTATATCGTCATACACACAATTCTGTAAATTTGCTCATTTCAGAAGAACGGAGGCGCATGGTTCATTCCCGTCTTTTAACATTTTCAGGTATTAGTGATCGCTGGGGGTAAAGAAAAAACATATATGGTACCGTATACCTTAATTTTTACTATGTTATCTGTTGTTATTTTTTTTTTTTTAAATATTCCGATTTTTAAAAAGTGCTATGCTTAATGCAACAAAAATATTTTCGGTTTTTCCAATATGCCACCGATCAAAAATGTATTGGAACAAGGATGAAAGTCATTTCAATCTCTATATTTAAAAATTCAGCATTCAAAAATAATTTTCAAACATTCCACATTTGTTTTCACGCAATTAATATTTCACAAGAGTGATCAATGCGTCGATACGCTAAGCAATACCATCGATCAATTTGATAAATGCATCAAGCAATATATCAATCATTCTGATCATATACAAGTCGCAAGTGATTAGTCCGAGCAATTTCTTAAGTACCCACCTAGATAGATGTGCTTCCAGAAAGAAAAAAACATCTACAGTTAATCATCAATGGCTGGTACCGAACTTGAATCCTTCTGTTCCTGAATATTCCCCCACAAGACCATTAAAATATTTTAATAATTTCTAATTATCAAATTGTGTGTGTGTCTCATTCTTCCTTATAATAAAATCATTAGCATCTTTGCGCAATTATACATACCGATGATTTATTTTACGTTAATATTATTCAAACACGGCAACAAATACTGCCGGAAACATTTGAAAACCTGCAGCAGCAGTCATCCAAATAAGGGGAATAAATTCAAATACTTGGAACATACGTGCTTTTTCCCGTAAGAGTTGCAAAAGTTGGAGAGCCAACATCGCGATAGTTTCGCTCGAAATCTTCCGGAATTTTCTCTGCCCGGGCAAAGGACGGAAACCAACCGCCCGGAAAATTCAAATGAAAATGCCCGCCACCCTCTTTTAAGGTCTCTTTGATATACAATTTAAACTTTTCAGGCAGTTTCGGATATTTTCGTTTCGACGACTGCGTCCGCTTAACTCTGCTGGCCACGAGTGGATAAACTTTTTGAAGCCACATGTGACATATTGGAATATTTCTGCCCGGAAAGTCCCTTACAGATTGCCCAGTATTTAACGAAATTACTTTTGATGAATAGGGATTGCCTTCTAAGGTTTATTTGTAAATTGGATTTATATATAGTTCCATTAGATATTAATGTAGATTTATTTTCGGTAGAATAAGAAATATAATTTTGTTGCTTAAACAAAAAATATTTCCTCTTTCTTTAAATTTGTTCATTTTCATCTGAGGAAAGCTAATTAGACCAAGATCAATAGTCCAAGGTGGGATTCAAACCCATGAACTTGAAAGAAAGCACTTACTTATATGTTGTCAACTTTATCGAAACGGGAGTTTAAAGTGAATTTCAAACCAAAAAGAATTTTTAAAAGTGAATTTCAGTCAATTTTAAAAGTGAATTTCAAACAAAAAAGAAAATCCCACTTGAAATGGGAATCAAACTTATGAACTGTATAATTGTAACCTAGCAAGTTAATCACGCGGTTGCCAACACAAATTTTCTCTATTTATAAATTTAAAATAATATGAAATTTCTGCAAAACAGATTCAAGAAGCACATAAATTTAATCTTCTATCAACCAGATTATTTTCATCACTAACCTGACCAGTGTATTAAGGTTCAAAATATGTACCTCACCAAAGCCAAGTGGTAAGAATTCTAACTTATGTTTAGTTTTGTTTGTCGCTGAAAGTATATTGTACTAGAAATTAATTAGAACATGACCTATAGTTTAAAGTGATTTCTAAAGCATTATAAGAGAAAATTTAGCCAAAGTTGGAATCAAATCCACATATTGTTCAAATGAAAGACACAAGTTTGACCATCAATAACTAGCTCGGCACATCCCTTTCAGGAATACAGGTTCATTCCTGACCATTCTTGAGCCAGTATTTTTCTATTCATGGGTTCAAGCTCGAATCTAGCAATGATATTACAATGGAAAATGACTGCCACGTTTTTTAATTCAATACACACAATTGTTAAAGGGAGTGCTAGAGAATTTTCCTGATATGTGAATACTTTTCCTTGTTTATGAAAATTTCCACTTGATATGTGGATCATATAAAATTTTTTTTTACATACAGCTTCCGTATATTATATTAGTCAAATGCCGCACCCAACTGTCGATATTCAATACTGACTGGGATCCAACTCATGACCTTACATTCCGAAGAGTTCGATTCAACACTTTATCATAGCGAGCCTAAAATTTAAATTTAAGAAAATAATATATAACAAATTAAATTATTATTTAAATTATTAAATTAAATTATTAAAATGTTCCTCACAAGTCAATTTCATTTTGACTATTACCACATTTTTTATTAGTGACATCAGTGTTAAAGAGAAGTTTTGATAATAATTTTGCATTTGGTTTGATTTGTTTGTCGCTAAACTTCATTTTCTGCACGTGAGGATTTATTGGACCAATAACTTGTGCTTCTTACGAAGTGATACTTTTTTACCTTAAAAAATACATGTTGCCATATATAAGAAAAAAGAAGTATTTAAAGAAAAATTAGAATATTTTTTTTATAACCAATAAGCTTAATCTGAATAAAAATAGTAATTTCTGAGCTAAGACTTTTGCGAATAACGAACGTAAGTCATTTGCAATGTAGGACTTTGAATAAACTGCGTTAACGAAAATCAACACTTAGTTTTTATGAGAAGCTTTTCAGTTAGTTCCACGTCACCACAAATCAATATTTTAAGTAATGACAGTATTTCCATGCACTTTAAAGTCCATCCACTCTTACAGAAATTCTTTCTACAGTAATTTTAGCAAAAGTGAATTATGGCTCTTCACAAAAAAAATCTTAAACTGGAAACATACAAATTTAATATCGATCAAAAGTTATAAAAATTGCTTTTCGATCACCACTTATTCTCGAGCGTCGATTACTGGCGATAAAATTGTTCAGTTTTAAGCTCACATCATTAATTTTATGAATTTATTGTCTAAATATTTCAGTCAAATATTACTTTCTGTTTGATTTTTCCTATCTGTTTTTAATATAGTGTAGAATAACGGCATATAACCTAAAATTAGTTTCCACTTTTGTGAAAATATATAGTGAAAAATGCTGCAACTCATTCTCTCTTCACTTCAGTTTATATTTTTAATGAAATAAGATTTTACTAGGGAAAACACATGCGCAAATAGGAATTATTTGAAGGGGAGAATGAAATATTATAATGATGAGATTTTGATGTGTGTGGGGAAGTAAATTTAAAAGTAATAAGGAATTAATTTACATAAAATATACTTTTCTTTACATATTTCTAGATTTGTACATGCAGCACAGTAATATTCTTTATAAAAATAATGGAATTTTGAAGGAAGTGATATACATTAAAATAATATTTTCTTAGGAGATTTTAAAATTCCATTTAAATTTGATTATATATAAAATGAATATACATTTTTTGAAGAAACTGGAAGCAAGAATATTCATTTTTGTGTCAGCATATTTATTTTTCAAATGTAAAATAAACTCTTCACAAAGAAGACTCAAGTTGCTCAAGGTGGCTGTGAGGACTTTTGTGATTTCTCAACTTATTAGCATTGAAATCAATAACTGATTATAAATCTCATTCACGTATCACAAAAGAAAATAAATAAAAAATTCTGTCACTTACCTTAAGAAAACATTATCAAAAAACTGAAATATTGATATTTTTTTATATTTTACTTAAAACTAAAATATTAAATTGGTAGAAAATTTTTGAACACTATGTAATTACTCTTATTCAAATCATTTTTAAAATTAAAATTTATATCTTAAAAATCTTTTAAAAAATTCTCCCATTTAAAAGACGCTATAGATAGCCATTATCCATAATGTATTAATAGCAGAATAAGTCACTATTTTTCTTGCATATAGAGATGGTAGATTGCATATATATACAACCACAAATAATCTGACGTGAAGTATCATTCAGCTTGATAACCAAATGACATAAAAATATGCCTAGCACATCTGCAAAGATTTTTTTTACTGTCACCAGTGACGAAATCTAATTTCCAAGCATCTTCATCGGGCTTATCGTGGCTCAATGACAAGACAGGACTTTCTAGAGCGAAATACCCCGGATTCGTTAGTTTTCACGAATGGACAAAGAAGATGACTGTTGTGGTTTAGGCTTCTCCATGCATGTCTATCTGAGGGGGTGCTGCAGAATTTTCTAGATTTTCTTTATTGGAACATCTGAATTTTGCACACTATCTACGAAATGTCCTCCATACAACAAATTTAGGTCATCAGATCTTTATATTTCGAAAAATTAGGTAGTAGTTCAGTTATTAAAATTTAAAATAAAAACAAATGTCTGAGAGGTAGCAAGTTCGATACATGTATCTTAAGATTCTGTTCAGAAAATTTTAGTATATGTATAGTTTTCTAAATAAGCAATATTAATTACTTCTTATTCATTTATTTATACTATAAATTATAAATTAATTTTGACATCAAGGGATTCATAAGGAATGTGTACAAAAAAGTCTGACAAATCCCCTAATGAAATGTTAATTTTATTATTTAAAAGTAAGGCTTTTTTATAATAAAATTAAAATTAACATTAACACTTCAATTTAATTAATTTCAGAAAACATCACGCAAAACCATGCATAAGGCATTCTTTTTATCACTGATTAAAATAGAATCATAATCTTAAGTAAATAAAAAAACAGGATAATAAATATTTACTAACAATTGGGATTAAGAAATTTGGGTTACAAAAACTATTCAATTGTTCTCACTGTATTATACACAACTGTTTAATTTAAATTAATAAAATCAACACTAAAATAAGTAACGTTCGCTACCGTTTCAAACAATAGAATAATGTTTAGCTGTAATAATGGAATTAGTATCTGTCGTTCTCCACAATATTTAGTTCACATGGCTTGTATTTCACATAATGCGCAATAATTAAATTACTGAAACAATAGTTGCCCGGATCATTTCCGTTTACGAGAAATGAATGACACTGAAAACAAAGACATTTCAGTTGCTGTTAACTACATGAAGCAAATGTTGTAGTTAGAAAATAATCCATAGAAAATAATCCACTGATTCGCAAATGTCAAAGTAGCATAGAACACCTTTTTTCTTTATTTGATGTCAAGTACTTTGTTAGAATTCTATGTTGTATTATTTAATATACACACATAATGTTAATTTTTTGCATTTGATTAGATGTTTTACTTTCCTAACCTTTTATTTTAAGTGTTTTGAAGTCAAAGAGTAAATGCAGCCATCTGGCTGTTTTAAAATGCCACCAAATGATGCCAAAAGAGCAATCGATTGATTAATCTCTAGCTTTCCGTTCAACGACTCTTGGGTTTGAATACCAGCTTGATCATGGATGTTTGTAGCGGTTTTGAACTCCCTTTAATTTCAATATATCAGTCTAATTAACCTTCTTGTGCAAAAAATGACCACAGAGCTAGTAAATAAAACTAAGTCGTTGAGTGACGAAGTCAATACCTGAGGAGGCATACTTCTTAATAGGTTTTCACATAAATGTAAAATCCA
>JAPDSC010093957.1:29713-78613 GCA_026290005.1 Latrodectus geometricus | reverse complement strand
AAATACAATAACAATCCTCATCTTTACGTTTATTAAGACTGAATTGTTAAAATATATTAATAACATAATCCAACATTCATTGAGATAAGGATACAATTGAAATGGTTTAAAAGTGCCACTTTCAAAAGATCATTGACAAAACAATATACACTGCAATAATTAACTGTTAATTAAATCTCTCTTCGTTGGTGTTGCATAAAACATTTGTGTGAAAGACGCCAACACAGGTATCGACTACTTCATTTATTCTCAGACCAAACTCCACTCGAGACAAATAGAAAAAATAAATAGATCTCACGATATTTTTTTAAAAAAATTTCGTAAAAAAAAAATTTGAACAGTGCTCATGAAATGATGAAAGTTTACAAACTCAAAGAAACAAAAGCCGCTTTCTCCTGTTTTTAATATCGCGTGACCTTTTTATGATTAAATACAGATCTCAACCCTTTCTCCTTCAGCATTTCATTCAATAAATAGGCTCCGAAAAGCTCTTATCGTTCATGTTTTCTTTTCCTCTTTTTTTTACACACAAAATGTTACTCTTAAAAACCATTCAAGTAGACCAGCTAAAAAAAAAAAAAAAAAGGATATCTATAAACCCTCAGCTGGAACAGAGATAAACTCGTCACCATCGCCTAATCTGCGATTTTATTTCTTCTCAAATATGGCGCCAAATTAGACAACTTGGCTTTGATCGCCCAACGCCAAGGAGAAGAAAGTAAAAACAAAATTGAGAAATCCTGTTTCTAAACAGGTTCTTGTTTCCATCCCCCCTGTTTTTCTTACTACAATAGCTTTGTTTTATTTATGACTTGACATAGTAACGCTTTTCCTGTTTAGATATTTATTGTTACAGATGTGAATATCATGTACTATTCAATTTTTTCCTTGAATCAAAATTTAATAACCAAATGCTATTCATTTTTTTATCTAAGCAAATTGGCTCTAACATTTACAAAATTTTTCCCCAAAGTAAAGCTCTTATTTGTATTTTCTAAGAATATCAATAACTTGAAATCCCAAATTTCAACTACTATTCGACTTTTTAACTTAGAAAAAACATGTATAAAATGCAGATTTTCTGAATTGTAAAAATATTGTTCATTATTGGGGAATTTTTCCTTTGAAAATACAGCTATTTAATACAATGAATAATACAGTCAATTACTTTAATTTCTTTAATGAATAAAAACGATAAGTAAATTTTCTTTTGATCATCATATTTATCTGAAACTAACAATTTATAATTTTTAATCAACACAAAAGAAATGGTTTTATTATTTTACTTAGATGGTAAAAAGACGCATTACAAGAGTATTCGTTTAAAAATTTGTTGTTTAGTTTGGTAATTTAAAGTAACTTTTTGTCCAACAAAGCAAATTTGTTATGAATCTATACAAGATTACATGGAATCCAATGTATGCAAAAATTATCATGAAATAATTGATACGCAAATACGATATTTTTCTTTTGAACTTATTTTTTCACTTAATTAATATATCAAAATTAAGTGAAAAATAATGTCAATAATATTAATTATTATTCCTTATTTATTCATTGTATATAACTGTCCTTTGATCAACAAAAACTTAAAATTTTCATGTCAACCAATAACTTCCTTTAAAATTTTGCAAAAGTTTACCAATAACTTTTGTTAAAATTTTAATAATACTAACCAACAACCTCTTTAAAAATATTGATATTTTCAACCATTCCTCCTTTAAAATTTTAATAATGTCAACCAATAAAAGGCTTCAAAATTTTTATATCAACCAATAACCTTTTTCAAAATTTTGATAATGATGTAAAAAATTCTTCCTGTAACTTGATGGTAGCCTCAAAGTTTATATAATAGTTAGTGTTTCACAATCTTTTTTTTTGGGTCGTAATTTGGGTCCTGATAAAGGGTTAACATTTTGACTTTGACTTTTTGACTTTGTTATGCATTTCGTACAAATTTTCTTTATGTATATTGCTAGGGTATTAATCATACCATTATCAAATTATTTTTTTTAATTCCAATATGAATTAATTAAGGAATTAACAATAGCTAGTGGAAATTTTTGAGTAATTACTACACTAAAAGTACTTCTGTTCAACGATTTGTAGTTTCAGCTCCTTCAAGAACATACCGAGTGGGCAGGTAAATAATCAACGCTCAAGCATTTAGTTCAACAATTCGTGTGTTCGATTCCCGGAGTCCACTTCAGTCTTTAAAGTCTCCCTACAATTAATTCTTAAATTGTAGAAGGGCCACCAGTCTTAATCCCTTTTTGGTATTTTTGATTGTAAAAATTCAGATTTCATTTTAATCTGCCAGTTCTAATAGAGAAAACAAAACCTCATATGGAAAAAATACAAAAAATAAACGAAATTAAATTTTGAAAACAATTATTTGTAGATATAAACCTTGTTTTTCTAAAATCAAACCTAATTTTTGATTTTAATTGAATTTAAAATTTTGCATGAAACTTTTAACCATTTTGTGTTTTTATACAAATTACTATTAGAAGAGTTAACGAGGAAATTAAATCACACACAATTTCATAAAAACGAAACAAATTCTCTTCATAATCTTGATATGAAAAACATTCATGTTTATCCTCTCTTATTTTTGTTTGAAAAACTTTTCTCGTAAATTTAAATTAAATTACGTAAAAAGCATTAAAAAATTCCTTATTTTTTCAGAAAATAATTACCAGATCACTTTTTCATTCACTTCGTGGGGAGATCAAATGAAAAACAATTTTTCATGATAAACAGCAAAATAACTTTTCTTGAATATTTTTTTTACAAACTCGAAAGGCTAATTCATTTAACAATCAAAAAAATGCAATGAAAAATTTATGAATCTAACCATCATAAATCTCAAAATTAGCATGTGAAATACTTAATGAAAGCTACACGTTTTCCAGTATTAAAACTTTAGTTCAGATATTTTAAAATGAATCCTTATAATAAATTATTATTGATGAATAATTGAAACTTATCTCCTTAAAAAGATAATACACATCCCAACAAACTTAGTTTAAAAAAAATAATAATGTTTTGAGAAAATGTAATCCGAATGAAAAAAAACAACAAAATAATGAATTTTCTTTAAAGAAAAAAAAAGTGATACCCGATCAAAAATATGAAGATGGGGGAGCTAAGGGATGATGAAACTTAAAAATAAAACACAAAGTGGGAAAAAAATTTTTTGAGAGAAAATCTTTTCGTTAAAAAGGAGAGGCAAACACACAGAAAACTAACAAAACCGAAATAATAAAGAACAAAAGAAAAAAAAATTCTTTCAAGAACGAAGCAGTATGCCATCAAACATTAATTAAAAATGGATCAAGGAGAGAATCTCTCGCCGCTCACCCTCCTAGCCACCACATTCCCCACACCTCTGATGTGATTAAATTTTCTTAGAAAAGTAATGCTTTCCTTCCATTCAGGTAAAAGAACTCTTCGTTTGAAAAATGTAGAAAATAATAATTCGAAAGATAATAAAAAGATATGAGTGAAAATATCCACTCTGGTGCGCTGATAGCATTTTCTTCGGAAAGTGTATTGTTATATCACCTTATTGACTTGCAGACTGTGCATTTTGGAGAAAGTATTAAAACAAAAAAAAAAAAGTTTTTGTTTTTGAATTGTAAACAATAGCTTCAATTTATTAAGAAAGGTGGAGTTTGTTTATATTTTTTTCCCCCAACTCCGTTTTATACTTTTTGTTCTTGGATTTGTTGTGATCTTGTATTTGGTCCCTAAAGTAAGAATATTAAATAAAGTCAGCTCTAAAGATTTGAAAGAAATGGATCGAAAAAGTTATAAATGGATTTTGAAACGCGATTTTCTTCTTAAAATGAAAATAAATGTTATGGAGATAGCTTATTTTTTGTTCTTTCGTTCACTTTTTGAAACTTCAAAAGTTGAAAGGGAATTTCGGAAAAATGAAGAAGTTAATACGTCGGATATGATTTAGAGAATTATAGAAAATGAAAAACCGATTGCAAAGTAGATCCATATTTTTAATAAAAATGTCACGAAAAATTTACATTTACTTTTATTAGAAACTCTAACACACTTTAGATATTTTAATGTTTGATATATATAAGTTCTAACACACTTTGCAATAAATATCAATATGTTTGACTGGTTTCCTGAATGTTATAATAAGTTAAGGAATATTAATATGAAAAACTAATGAAATTCAAATTTTGAGATTAAACAATGAATAATTTAACAAAACGGTTCTAAGGGGGTTTCAGAGATCTAATATTATTTTTTAATGTATTCTAAGAACAATAGATCTTGATTTCCTTGGGAGAAAACTAGGAAAATTACCGTGAATTTACTTTAAAGTTTGAAAGTTTATGAAATTCATACACACACAATCATATCCTTTAAGAATTGTTGTCATTATTTGTTAACCAAATTATTTTGGGCTTTTCTTTATTGTTTTGTTCGGTAATAGCGCACAAATTTGTTAACTCATGCACCGAAAAAAGCTAGATTGTACGTGATTGAGAGTTTTCCAAGATTCTGTGCTCTTACAATATGTGTTTTCTCATACTTTTTAAGTAAAACTATTAACCTACCAAACTTGGAACTGATAGATAATCAAGTATGTAATGCATTATAGCATTGTGTTCAGTAAAAAAAAAGAATCTTTTTTAAATTTTACACTTTGAGCTTGTTGGGATCAAATGGTAGGAGTGTATTCTTTGTAGTAAAGGGACCCACATTTGATAGCATCCATAACTGTACGAGAGATGAATGTTGCGTTTTTGTTTCATATATTCATAACGATCTGTTTAGTTTTTGGAAGTTTTCAAGGTTTACTCCCTTGCAACATATGAATTCAATTCATCAACAACAGTCTTCCCAGGTGGTAGTATGTGTTACATGTTCTAATGCCTTTCAATAGGATTTAACTGTTCAACTATCATTTACGTTTACTTGCTGTTCTACATGTTGTCATATTTTATTAAATCATATTGGAAAGATTCATAAGGTAGAAATATTTGCCATTAAGGAAATAACCAATTCAGGATTAACAAAAAATGCAGCAAGAAAATTTTCGAGTAAAACTCTTTCTACCGAACGCACAGTTAGTTAATTGTAAAACGACCTCGACTGGACATGTCTCGCGTTCCCCTCAAAGCGCAGATGATAACCTGTTGCACTTATCTTTAATTGACCCGAAAGAAAAGCGGGGATCGAGTGATGTATCGGTTACAGTTAATAGCCGACTCGATGAAAGTGAAAATCGATGTCGTAAAATTAATTTAAGGCGCGATCTCGGTCGGAAAGTTAGCCGGGGAAAAATAATGCGGCTGCTATTTATTATCATCGGTTGCCTCTTGCTAATGCGCTTTGAAACAACTCAAATGGAAATAAATCTCCGATTGCTTGAATGAAAATTGGTTTTGAAGCAATTTCTATTATCGAAATGTCATTAAATGCTGCGAGCGATTTTGTAAGCGACTGATTATGCGGATACCAGAGTAGTTGCTCCAAAAAATTATTCATTACCACTGAGTTTTGATAAAAACCTAATGAGTTATTTTTTATGTAAATGAAAATTATCCTCATTAGTATGAATGTTATGCTTGAATGTAATAGTTAACGAAAAATAATTAAATCTGGTTAAACCCACACATTATTCTTTTTTTTAAGACTAAGAAAATGTTATCTTTTCACTTTGCTATATATCTCTTCCTCACGATTTGGATTTGTATCCTTAAAAATATTTGACTACAATCTTAGATTTCCTGCAATACTTGATAAACTTCAACATCAAGAAATACCTTGGATTTATGTCCAACTACTATTGAACAATAGGAGATGAATATTGGTGTGTGTTTCAACCTCCTGCTTACATATTTATCAATGTGATTGCTGGAGAGTTTCCAGGGTTTCCTCCATTGCTACATATGAACTACATTGGGAACTGAATACAGATCCACCGAATGAAACATTAAATTTTTCAAATCATTGTTAAGGATAATATTACAATTATCATATTGTGGTTACTGTAACCTAAAGAAAAAAAAAGTGGTCTTTCTCGTTATCATGTGATAACGAATTCACAATGCCTGACCCAGCTAAAGACCTTAGAGTTGATAGGTCTTATGCTATATTGGCAATATCGTAAGATACAACGGTATATCGCAGAGCATTTTACAAAAATCAAGCACCTCACACGCCCATGATTTAAAATTACGAGGCAGTTTGCTTGTTTATTGATTTCAGTAAATTGAAATATGCCTAATTGTAAGTAGACAACGTAACTCCAAACAGAAATAAAACTAACTTAATAAGAACTAAAACTGAACTGGGCGTCATTGTGACTTTGAATTAAATTACAAAATTTATCGATATAGTATTTATTTTATCAATTGTAAACTTAGATATGTATGTTTGAAATGACACTGAAAATATTTGAATCGATAAACCTCAGTTGTGTACTCTTTGTATGCAAGTTTGTATGTTCATGATCACCAATTAATCAAATTAATTTTATAACGTTATTTGTGTTGTAAATATAAGACTCGAATGTTCTGTGTTTGGGTCTATACTTCTTGCTTGCTTATTTATAAATAACTCAAATACAACCGAAAAACCATCCAGGGGGACCTTTTTATTTTAAAAGATAATCAAATAACAAGATAAACACTTATTATGGGCTATTTCTTTCTGTACCTTCAAATCATACTAAAAGATAAATATTAGAATTTGCACTTTTAATAAGCATAAGCTGATTAACACAATATTCACAGCAAATTTAAGAATCAAATTCGCTCATTTACATTTGGAATCACACTGAATCTGAGACATCAATGATATAAAAGGAAACAGTTTGGTTGAATACTTTCGATTGTGATCCCTTAGCACAAAGCACCCCTCATAGGAAATATATTTATAATAAAATTCTTGAAAATACTATTTTTAAAAGCATATTAACAGACAGATTTTCAATGTTTCAAAGCGTATTACTTTAAAAAAGGATTTTTTAAGATAATGGGCTGTATTTTATTGCAAAAGCGGAAATCCGGAAAACTCCCAATAAACCCACCTTTACAGAGCATATAAAAATCTGAAACAAAAACTCAATCTTCCATTAAGCAATCTTCCACTAAGCAATGGAAGATTGAGTTTTTGTATTAGATTTTTAATAATAATGCCGGAGAAAAACATGATATTTTCTTCTCAGAAAAGTTCAGTTCTCATTAAGTTACGAAGAGGTAATTCTGTAGAGCCAGAAACAGTCGTGTTCAACTATGGGTCAAAGGTACCTAAATAAGTCGCAATGTATTCCGAATGAAGTGATACTTTTAGCTGAATTTGCCCAAGTCATAAGATTTTTATTAAGCTTTAATTTCTAAATTGTATGGATTACCTTTCGGATTAACAATGGCAAATCCACTCCATCTTTTACTGCTTCTTACACAAATATCCATGTAGTGCCGAAAATGTGCTAGAAATGTTAAACAATATATACTTTTTGACGCCAAGTTGAGAACAACCTAACGGCTGAAGGCCGTTATTTGGCATTCTGATATCTATTTGTAAATTACTTCCCAGGAAGACTTTTCATGAATAGTGAATTTTTATGTCGCAATGGAGGAAACTCAGAAAACTCCGAAGCACCCACTCGGATAGATATTCGTGCGCTAGATTCAACTCCCATTTATCAACAGTGGCATGGTTCAAACCTGAAATCTTATGCTCCGAAGTAGCTCTATCCTGCTGCTACAATACAATGGGCCCAAACAAGACCATTTGAGACTTCAACAGCGTAATCGTTAAGACTCTCATAACTTTTTCTAGAATCCAAAGTAAGTTAATCCTTCTGAAATATCAGATACAATTTTTCCGAATATTCTACCAAAAAAATTGTCGCCTAATAAAAGAATGTTTGTTTTTTGGCTCATAAAAAAGAAGACTTTATGCAAAGAAGCCTCACTCATTTAGAGTGACGTGTCACAAGCAATCAAAAAGTCGGTGGCGAGTGTGCATTAATGAGTCGGTTTCGCCTTTCACTGCGTCGCGAAAACAGTTTGATGGCTTCTCTTATAACCATATCACCCTTTCCTCATAATTAAAGTAAGGTTTCGGAATTGCCGGAGAAGAGGGTGCTTTGTGGGAAAAGGATTATATTCTAGGAGCCCTGACAAGGAAATGATTTTTTAGGGGGACAGGAAGTTAAGTAGATTCTAAGCAACTTCTAAGAAGAAACAGAAAAAAAAATGTTCCTGAACACGTGACAACAATAATGAAGTAAACGAATTACAATAATGCGATAATGTCATATGCAACATTAAAAATTAAAAAAAAAAATTCTGCAAGATTTTTTTCTCCCATATTATATCTCAAACATGCTTAATGGATAAATTAAAATTTGACAGCATTTTCATTCAAAAAATAAGTATTTTATAATATATGATGATATTTCATACACATTTTGAAATATATAAAAATATTATATTATAATGCAAAATATTTTTACATAACTTTTTTGTTAGAAAGTTTTCTGAAAACGTTAAAATAATAATAGAATAGATGAATGGTAGTAAAATGTGATAAAGTAATAGCAAAAATCAGCATGCTTTACATTTGATATCTATCACACTATGTAAACTTAACAATACACTTTTTGCTCGTTAATAAAGTAAAATTTTAGTGTATTCAGAAAACAAGTGTTCAAAATTGTTCATTTTAAATATATCATAGACGCAATGGAATAAAATAAATACTATAATATAATTAAGTTTTATCAATGTTAATACCCATAAAGCAGGAATCTCGGTGACAATCGGAAAATATTCGTGAATATAACACAATATTTGGTAAATTTTGATATTTATTACTCAATGCAAACTTTCCAACGAATGCGCATGTGCAGATTTGATAAATCTGTCTTATTACTTGATCTAATATAATACAATGTTTTAAAATATGAGTTTGGGGAAAAAGAAATCTATTATTTTTATTTCCTTTTTAAGATTTTATTTAATATATTTCGGATTCACTTTGAGCAAATAGTTTAAAACTGTTTTACAATCGATGTTAATTCTTGGTGATGACTCGATTGATAACATGCAGACGAACTTTGATCATTTTTAAGATTTTATCGAATATTTTTGATAAGAGGACTATTTTAGTGAGAGGTGAATTATTAACATCAAAAATTCCTGTGCAGAATACACAAAATCAAAATTCAACGTAATTAGCTGTTAAAGTATTGGGTTTGTAAACTCTATCCATAATATGCAACCACCTGGCTTGTATTTTCGCCTTTATCAAAGAAAAAAATGTAAAATGTATCAAAGTTTCTTTTTGGTGACTTTTAATTTTAACACCCTGAAAACAACAATTGAAATGGATCAAACAAAATACAACAAAAGAATTTTTTATTACGAAATGTGATCTTTCCAACGAGCACAAACTTAAAAAAAATTGTTTAATCAACACTTTATGATAAATCGATCAATACAGCCATCAACCGAAAAAAATAATTGATTTTTTCCCCAGCTTAATATGCATTACACATCAAAGTTCATGAAAATTTATTGAGATTCATCATTCTCGCGTCAAAAGGTGATCAGTTCGATACCATAACAGTCAAAGAATCCTGTTATCAGAAACCCAACAAACATTTCAAGACTTCATCGAGTTTAATGTTTTATCTTTATAAGAACATTGAAGGAAATACTAACTCAGGCATCGACCAGATCAGTTGAACTAATTACGCAAATTTAATGAATTTTGTTGGCTCAGAGAAAGTAGACGCAATCAAATCTTGAAACAACAGACTCAATACGAATGTATTGCATTAAAATATGAAATAAATTCGGGGTGCACACATAATTTGACAATTTTAACGCTTATTAAACTGATACTGAGAAAATGATTTCCAACTGAAGCGAGACTCGAAAAGGAGAAAAGAAAAAAAAAATCGATTATGGAAGTTTACTTTATAAATTACTTATAAATTTCAAATGAGCGAAACAAAATAAAAGCATTATTTTGGAAAGCAACAAGTATGAAATATAAATAATCGATGTTTGTGTTAAAAAGGTATCGGGCAAAAAGCTAATTCTACGAAAGAAGTGTTATTGTTTTACAAACATTTCTCGATGAAAGAAATTTTATTCAGAGCATTTGATAACTGCAACCGTCTTGGAAGGTAAAAGAAATTAACGATGCGGAAACATTTAGTTTAGCAAAAGGGTAAAGAATAGTTATAAAAAAATGTATTTCATCAACGATTGTTTTCTTATAGTCTTGTTGACATTACATTTTTGTACGGAATGGTCCCTTTTTCAATTTACTCTTTGAAGCGTTCACGAGATTGGATAATGAAAAAAGTAAATGATGATTTTTTAAAGAAATGTTTTAGCTATATTCTCATACTTCAAGAAGAAAATGTTTTAATGATAGCTATTTAAACTAGAAATTTTTGTGAAAAATATAAATAGTTTTTAATAGAAAAATAATAATTGGTTTTCTTGTTGACATAATTCAAAATGGTTTTTAAAATAAAGTCTAAGTTGTAAATAATGATTTAAAATAGAACATTTAGAGATAAGTATAAATCACAGTTTATCATTTGGCAATTGATCTGGTAAAATAATGATTATCGCTCTGACATTCAATTGAATAATTTATGAAATGGATTCTCACTTCAAATGAGGTGTTTGAGACTGTGTTAATTTTATATTGTCGGAATACTATATAAATTATGGAACATTGTCTAATTAGCAATCTTAAATAAAAAAATAACTCTTGTGGGGAAAAAACAATCAAATGACCATTTTAGAGATATTTTTGATATCTTTTTAATTAGTGAATAAATAGCATTAATTCATTAATTTAAAAGAATAGAAAATTTAAAAAATAAAAAAATATACGAGATATATATTATGAAAATGCTGAACTTATACGATCATATCTCTCTATTTATATATAATTTAACAGCCACGGGATATAGAAAGAATTGTTGATATATGATGACTGGTGGAGTCCTAGGGTGGAAACCCTTAAATTTTTAAACATTCACCTAGCCAAGTATATCATAAAGTAGAAACACATTATTTCTCATTTCTTATCATTGTTTTAAATCATATGAAAGAACATTTACTCTGTAAAACATCGTAACCGGTATTCCACAATATGTTCTTTTCAGTATCTTGATCATGTCGAAAATAAAAAATATAAAACTCATTTGCTACGAGTTGCTTTATTTTTAACATAAAATTTAAAATGAGAATTTTTTAGTTTACTAATAATATATTTTATAAGAGCTTTTATGAAAAATATTTGATTTTGTTTTTAAATAATATCAAGTAATTAGCAAAAGAAAATAATATTGCTTTTAAATAAGGAGAATTCGTTCATCTAAATAACTTTTTTCTAAATATCAAGCAAACCCTGTAAAGTTTTGAGGAAAAACAGAGCAGAAGATAATTTTATATCGCTTCCATTTTTATTATTATATGTAAATTGCGAAAATAAAAACGATTATTATTATTATTAATTCTTACATTTAAAATTTTATCTAGAAACTGATATGTTTTAAATAATAATAATAATAATGTATAAATATAAAAATTAATGTAGTACTGTATTTATTAACATTATTTATAAGCTTTTAGAAATGTAAATATAATAATATAATTAAATAAATGTAATGTTATATAATTAAGATGTTTTTAAGCATCTGTATTAAAATAGTTTTGTAAATTATTGATCAGAATTAAAGACACAGTAAAAACATATCATGTGCTCATACTGAACATGAGCCTCATGTTCAATATAAGTACGTAAAATAAAAATAAAATTATTTGAGTTACATATTTTATTGTGTAATGTATATATAACATATATATATATATATATATATATATATATATATATATATATTTATATTATATATATATATATATATATATATTCTTGCTTCTATACTTACATGAATGAGAATCAATGGTCGATTTTTTATAAGGAGACGATAATTTTAAATAAATTGTCTGCTTATAAGAATTTATTAGCAATGGAATACATGTATTCAACAAGCCCTTTTTTGACAAATGGATGTTAGAGGGATTTTTTTTTTTTTTAAATTTAAATTCCAACATTCTTAACAGCTTACTAAATGATCACAAAAAAATTAAGTAAAAGACGATCGTCCAACCATTTTTTTATTTTAATCGACGACGTACATATATTTTCAGCGAACAATATTAAGTGTGCTGTACTAAAGGGTGGGTCTGAGGTCAAATCCAACTGTTCGTGGCGATCATTTATTTTATTGCGCAGACGATATCTGAACAAGACTAACAGGGAGGTGTATATTTTACCTGTTTCATGGTAGTCAGCCATTATCTCTATTTAAATGTTCGGAACTATCCATCTTTCCGATTCTTGTCGGAAGAAGTGTTCACCTGGACGAGGAAGAGAAGGCCGCACCTTTCATTTTCTTAAGTCGCGTTTAAAGCAAAGGCTGTAAATAAAGACCGGTTATTTACCCTCATTAAATCGCAAAAAGAAAGGAAATTTCTCCCAAGCAAGAAATAATAGTTGTTTTTGTTTTCAGTCAAGAAAAGGAAAAAATTTTTTTAAAAAAAATCCAATTGCTGCATTTATGGGATTGAAAACCAATTTTGGAACGTTTGGAAAGTTAGAACCAATTATATCCAATGTTAAAAATTTGTTTAAAGAAAATGACTCAAAAAGCAAACGAAATTAAAAATTACTTGACTTCTTATATTTTCCCATCAATCAGAAATACAGCATGCAGTATTCATGCCAGGGTTTGATTTATAGTCGATTATATAACCTTACTGTGAGAAACGACAAATAAAAATGAAATAAAAACGAATAAACCTAGATTAATTTCCGATGCATTATAAATCATCTGTCAAAATTTTATTCTATATTTCATTTAATTTTTAGGTAACCAAATTTTAAAGCAGGGTAGATTTGGGCGTTTTTCCAATAAAACTTTAATATATACAACAAAATAAATCTAAATAAATTTTTTAAAAAAATCATCCAACTGCTCAAAAAAAAAAAAAAAAAAAAAAAAAAACCCCCTATGATTAGAAACAAACTGGGGAATCCATTATTGTCTATAATAGTAGAATATAGTTCTTCAGAGTGGGAAGGTCTCAATTTCAATTCCAGCCACTGTTGATTAATAGGAGATGGATGCGGAGTTTCCGCTTTCGTCATATAAATCTGCAAGATGTTCGGGAATTTCCCTGCTTTAATTACTATTAATATTCGAATATGGTTGGATACCGCGTTGATACCTAAGGCTGCCATAAGGTATTTTAACGTCCGCAGAGTAATTTTCTTCCGGAAGGGTGTTTCGTAGGTAGTGGGCCTTATTCACGAGTCGTAGGGGATGAAAGTTGGAAATCTTCTAAAAACCACCTTAATATACACGCATGCAGAAGGCAGAACAACAACCTACATTTCTCGTTGTTTAGCAATAGCTGGTATCAAACACGGATTCTTTCGCTCTGTAGAGAGTTATCTTACCATTAGGCCACGATGAACCCATGGGCATACTATGATTGAGAAGTCTTCAGGAAAGGCGAAATGTAAATGGTTCTCTCTTACAACTACTAAAAGGGCTTACAACAGCTTTTAGTTATTTGGCTATTCATTATGCAATATAGTAAAAGTGAAAAGGCCCAGTTTTCATTTCACCAGTATCAATGAGAAGATTTTTTTCTTCACAGCACAGAACAAGCAATAATCTCTTGGAGAAATGTCTAGGGATTAGGAAGGGTAGGGATAAAATTACCATTCTTAAGTAAAACTTGCATACTCAATCACATTTTCATTGTTTTGTATTAAAAAAAAATTGCTCTCTTAAAGCCAAAATAATTTTATTTTGCACCCACACTGATTGGTTTTGGGTACCAGATATTATGCTAAATTTCCTCTTGTTATGGCATGGTAGCTGAATAATCATTTGTTCAGTTCATAAGATTGGTCTCTCGTCTTAGACGTGGTTGGAAACCATATTGTACTGTAGGTCCTAAATGAATTAATTGTAGCTCACAAAAGTGACAGCATAGCTTAAAAAGTGCAACTTCTTACCTGACAAAGATGTGCCATCAAAATGGTCAGAGCTCATGAAAAGAACAGCAATGTCAGCTAATGACCACTCGACATAAGCGAGGGAAAATCTGGTATGTTTTTTTAGAAAGTCAAGTATCCATGCTGCATACAAAATCAGTTTCTTCGAATGAGGTGCAACTTTTAACTGTAGCAACTTGGGATATCAACTTTTGTGACTATACACATCTTAGTGAATTTCGAGAAATGAACCAGAAAAGATTCGTTATGGAGAGAAAATATAATATAGACAGGGAAATATTTTTGAAATCTTTAACTGTTAGTAAGTTTGTAATTAATTCATCGAATTTGTTTCTACAGCAATATCAGTTTAAATAATAAAACATTAATGGTTTCATCAAGTCATTGGTACTTATTTTTCAAAAAAAGAGTGATTGAAAAAGTCTTTTCCGAAAGTATCTTTCAAACCATAATTATTTCATACATTTAGAGCCATTAATCTTTTGGTACACCTTTATTGATTCATTCCAGAAAAGCATATACTGTAAGTTCTGTTCATACGTCGTTTCTTAAAGATTATTCAGCAGTGTATCAAGCACAGCCTAACACCTGTTGCAAGCCCTTTCACCATACCCAGTATTCAACCAGAAGTTAGTTCTCAAGAGGATTTTTATAGATCACATTTTGTATTTATGTGTAATAATAAAAAAGAATCCAAAATACTTCAAAGCTTACATGTAGAAAGCTTATGTGCAATATATTTGTAGAAAGCTAAAATGGCAGAGATCGAACTTGAGATCTTCCGTCTCGAAGATTGCAGTCCATCGTCTCATCTACACAATGGAAAGTTAAACTAAAAGTTTGTGGCATGACAGCCACTCAAAAGGTCAAGGCCTACATTACAAATATCTGTTTAATTGATCGAAGGCTCAGGGTCTGAAGCATGCGTCCCATTTTTGTGATCAGCCTAATACGAAATCCTCAGTGTTTAGTTCCCCAGCATGCTTGGTACTTAGTTTTATAAGCCAATTGAAGGGATGAAAGGCTGATTCGACCTTTGCCTACCCCAAAGATAGAGCCTTTGAATTAGGAGTACGAATCACTACCACTTCGCCACCGGCTTATAATCTACACAATGAGACTCTCTAAATCATGCATATTTCAAAGCCTCAAATTTGTATCTTAAAAATTTTGTTGAATTTTTTAGCTGAAAATCACATATATTTATATACAATAATTCTTTTTAAAGTTCACTAACAGGTTATGATAAAATTATCCACATAAAATTGAACAAGTTGGTTTGCACGTGATTTTCAAGTTTTCTTTGCATGTGCATTACATTTCGAGTACAATTTTATTCCCCATGTTAGAAAACATTGTCTCAAGCGTCGACTAGTGAAAAAAGAATTATTGTCGCCGTACTCTACCTCAAAAGTTACCCCAAATGAAAGTCCTGTATTTTAATGTAATCATTTTCTTAAGAAAAATGTGCGAATGCGTTATTTTGCATTCAAAAATGCACTTACTTTAAAATAATCTATTTGCTGACAATGGACCGTTAGATTCAGTTATAAAATAGTATAAAATGAATAAAATCATAAAAAACATACTTTTTTTACGCAAATTTTATTTTAAGAAAAGGAAATTTATTTTAAATTTCAACACATCTTTTCTTCGAATTTTTTAGCTGCCCAACTTACTTCTTACCTGGTTCAAAAATATTTTTAAAAATGTATATAATTGGCATAAATAATATTCTACTATTCAAACAAAGAACTATAAACAAACATCTATAAGTTTAAATGTTTGAATTTGATTTGAAATGTGAACATGTCAGTATATATAAAGAACCCATATTTTAATGTTAAAAACTATAATACTTCAAACTTGCAATATTACTATAACAAATTAGGTACTAATTTGCTAATTATAATATTTTACAAAATGTGATATAATTATATTGATAAATTTATCATATATAATTCTCCACTAAAGGCGCATGTAAACTGGTAGCATTGCACAGCATTGGCCCGATAAATTAATATTTGAAATCACAATATTTGTAGTAGCACAGGAGGAGAAAACGCAGAAGCTATTGATTTATTAAAAGTTAAATTTTATTATACGTAAATCTACTTTTTTTATTTTTAATTTATTTTATTATAAATTCCTTCTTGAGATTTATAAATTTACAACTTTTTTTTATTTTGAAAGAACAGTTTTAAAATACAGAAAAATATGTTATTTTAAATTGCAGGAATATGAAAGGAAAAAGATCAAAATTTAAAATTATCTTTAAAGACACCGTTTACAATTTCAATGCGAATTTGTAAAGAGTCATCAATCACCAACAAAGCGTCAGGTAAAACCATTTATGGATGCTTAAGCAAGCGATATACAACTGCTCTCAGAAAAAGAACTTGTCTGTTTTATGAGCATCGACCTAAAGTATCGCACAGACATGCGTACGAATAAGGGGCGAGAAATATGTAAAAAATCGTCTGCATAACGACTTCTTAATGAACACCATCCCTCCAATCTATCCTTCCCTGTTTCAGAAGTGTTTCATTATCTTGAGGCTCCTAACGAAGGTCGTAAAGTGCGGGCGTAAGATACGCTTACACCATACCTTAAGATGAGAACAAATTCGTACGCTGTCTAATTACGACAGAGAACACACCGCTTTTCATCGAGACCACCCCCTCTTTCTTGGAGTCCTTTATTTTTCTTCCAGGAAAGGGGGACTACCCCTCCTTGATCACGCGATTAAGACTCATTTAGGTCCTAATGAAATGCCCGGGTCCGCAATTTACGAGGGGTGGTCGGCAGCGGTGTTTCATCAGAGAAGGAAGAAAAGAGACCGCTTTCGGAATTTTCATCATATCTTCCTTCTTAATTTTTTTTTATAACTCTCTCTCTTCTTCTGAATCATCTTTCTATATTTTTATCTATTTATATAGCCGGGGTGATATCTCTCGAAGATCTTAAGATCTCTGCGCAGTGTGTGGTCTTACGGTCGTGAGCACACTTTTCTATTTCCTCGGAAGTGTATCTGATTAAAGGTGAGGGAGAAAATGAAATAGATCATCGCTAAATTAGTGCTGAAAAATAGGATTCATGGATGAGAAACGATCTCTGAGTTGGTTTTTATGGAAACAAATATTAAAATTGAAATATTATATAAAAGAAAATTAATAGTTATATAAAAGAATACAATACAAAACTAACTGAGGATTTCTAGTAGCATAAGGTTTATATATATTTTAGCAGCTTATGTCTTTAATAACGAACAATCGAGTTGACAACGGGAAAATGCTCAAGATTATAATAAAAACATAAAAGCAAGTCATGTAAAATCAAATCATTTGATTATTTATCAAAAATGAAAAATTATTGGAGGCTTATTGGGATTAATAATTAATATCAAAATGAATTGCTGTTAATCCCTTCAAGCTTTTGGCCATAGAATTCATTTTTATTAAAATTCAATCCTTGAGTAAAGCTTTACTTGATTACTTTCACGATGAAAAATTAGTTGATGGGTGTCGGAAAAGTAAGGCATTTGAATAAGTACAGCCTATTTATTTTCCTGGATAATGTTTCCAGTGGAGCATTTTATTTTGTCTCAAAAGAAGAAGCAGCCTGAGAGATGCATATACAGAAAGCAGAAACGCAGCAGCCATTTATTCTTCACAATAAAAGCTGGGATTGAACTTGAGACCTTCGAAGTCCAAGAACATAGACATATTTACTTGGCTGTTGAGAGCATTCAATGAAGAATTAATAAGTTTTTCACAAAATAAATCTTATTAACATGTCATAACTGATGTTGATAAAAACGCTTTGAAACAATGCTAATAATAAATTTTAATATTTGTACCTGCGTTACAAGATAGGTTAAATGCCGATATCATAACAGGATATTTGTTCATCTACAACTGCGAAAACAGCAAACTTAAACAATAACCCTCATGTTGATTTAAGAGAAGGTTTATTTAAGTATAATTTGATCAATCTGCATTTTACTTTAGGAGAAAGTATAAAAAAGTGATCAGAAAGAAAGCCCATTTGTCCCTGCATGAAAAATTATTAAAAAAAGAAGTTTTATATAAGGAAATACACGCATTTTTTAAATATTTCTATTATATTTTAATGTAATATTCGACTTATAACCTTATGGATTAAGTCCATGAGCAATATTCTACAAACTAATTTAAAATGCTTCTACAACTATTTTTGTTGTTTTAACATTAAATGAAAACAGAAAATAATGGTTGTCTCTCAATTTCTTTTCCTCTACATTTTAAACATCCACATATCTAAGCACAAGCGTGGTTTGTTGGTGCATTGTTTTCACTATCAGGTAGTGAGTTCGAATCCCGACTTAATAGTAGACCATCGTGTTCACCAAATATGGCTGGAGCATACTAAATACAGGTCATGGTCACAATGTTTCCAAAATGATTTCATACCTCTGGGGTGGTAAATCAAGTATTGGGGAGAATCTTTTGTTTCCTCCCTTCTTTCAAATTATGAAGATACCCACCCAACAACTTCCACCTAATTAGTAGACCCAAACTCTGGTCTAGCTGCAGAGAAGTATGCCAGTGCACACACATCTATGCATCCAACATATATAAATATATTTGATAACATATATTTAAATATATACACACTCAAATATATATGCGAAATTTTAGGATCCTATAAGTTACTTTTTAACTAACTTCATTAATCCTCATAGGCGTATAGAAGTTCTAATAACTACAATAAACATTTATTTTTAACGCAGAATCGTAGATACGTTTACATTACAAACATCGCCTGTCCCATCTTTTGCCAACTTTCGTTTTCATAAATAAACATAAAGAAAACGATTGGAATTATTTCATCGATATAAAGCGAATTTTACATTTCCAGCAAAAATATGAGAAGCACTAAATACTATATTATCAAAAATTTTATTCTATTCAATAAATTCAATCTATAGCAAATGATAATTTTGTTTATCATTCAAACAAAAATCCAATCCAAAAATTTCTCTTATACCTAAATTCTTTCAATGATTCCGAAATAAATGACTGCCAGAAAAAATAACTGATATATATGGAGAGCTAAATTTAATCTTTATAAAGCATTCAGTCTAAAATTAAATATGAATTGAAGCAATTGTCTACTTCTCAGTCCCAAGGAAATAAAACGCGGCATAAAAATTGAATGCAAGCGATTTTTCTCTTAGATACTTTCTGCCTCCTTAAAAAAAGATACAAAAGAGATGATGCAGCGAGTTAGGATTTTAAAACGAATTAAAACATCATTTTCTAATTAATGAGCGAAGTTTATACCACTGACGTTTTTCTTTCTATCCATTATAATATTCGTGATTTTATATTTATATAAATATTTATTAGATTAATTAAATATAACCCCATTGATTCTTAGAATAAAAAAATGTGTCTTATTCAAATTAAATTTTATAACATTTATTACAAGTAATCTATATGTGATAATTTTTTTCTTATGCGTGTGTTTTAGAAAATATATATTTTTTTTTTCTTTGTTCATTAAAGAATAACTGTTATTAAAGGGATTAAGAACTCTTTTTCGATATTTCTACGAATGAAATATTTTCATTATACAAAATTTATAATTATAGTAAATAAAATGAAATGAAGTTACACTTTATTTTACATCATTTTAAATAAATTTTTCTGAGTAGTTTAATGATAAAAATATTTTCTTTCATGTCATTTCTACAGATTTTTCACAAGTTTTGTACAAGTATTTCTAAAATTTAAATTCCAGTTATATTTTTTCTAGTTATTTGGAAATAATTTCCAAATACTTCAAAAACAATTTGATTAGGAGGGCAAATTTTTGCATATAAGCTGATTACAACAGATGTTGCTTCTAAGCGTTTTTAATGCACAGGCACAAATTGTTATTATTATTCCACACACACAAAGAAAATAAAAATAAAAAATCCTATCAAAATATTGCTCTTAATGCACGCTTAGTTGATCTTTTGCATTAAAAATATAAGAAATATACGTTGTTCTTTTTAATTGTAGGTTTATATATATTTTAAAATATTATAATAATAAATTACAACATTTTGATTTAATATTTTACTGAACGTTCCCTGTGCTGTTGTATAATATTTAAAATAGCAAAAACATTTAATAAAATAAATATTTTAATAATAATAAATTAGCTTCTTTAAACAATATTCATTGGAAACTGTTTGGTTAAAATAATAAGCATTCAGTCATTAATTTCTAACCATGGAAGCAGCTAAATATTGTCCATCCCCTCGTTATTGTGAATCGTTGTCAATTCATAAAATAGAAAAATGGAGATTGTAAAACGTATGGATAGTATTTAGTAAAATTATTTATATAGTATTTAATAAATTTAAAACGTAAATGTATGAATAGTATTTAAAACGTTTATTTTTATCAAATTTTGCTTAGTGGGGGGATCGACTGCTTAATAAAATATTAACTATTGCTATAAATGAAAATCAATATATATAAGCAATAATACATCTTTTCATTTATGTTTTTATTTTAAATTTTCTTATAAAATCGTTTAGTTTAATTACAGAATGAGACCAAAGGATTTCTTTTGAAATTTCGCTTAAAACCAAACCAAAGGAAATTTTTCTTCAAACTGGTAGCGAAATACACATCAAACCAAACGATTTTATACGAAATTGTTTGGTTTAATTATAGAAACAAACCAAACGATTTCTTATAAAATCGTTTGGTTTGGTGTGTATTTCGCTACTAATTCGTAAAGACCGAAGTCACTATGGACAGCTACATCTTAATTTTGGAACACTAAAAGAATGTCGGAACAGACATTTTGAGGTTGTGAAAAGTAGGGATGGTATTTTGCTACTCTGAGAGTTGTATTTATTCAAATTAAATAAATGATTGTTATATAAAGTGAAACCATCTTTTCCATTGCAAACGATAGATAATTAAATATGCAAATGGTAATCAAATAAAATTCTACTTTAGCGTGTCCCTTATATTATACCCAGATCCACCTTATTAACCCGATGAGATAAAGTTATTTAATTAAAGGCTGTATTAAAATTACAATTTCCCTCCCCTGCCTAAAGTAATTCCTTCAACGAGTCAAAGAGTTATATTGACTTAAATATTCCACATTTTTCTCATCCTCACTATATGGTTCGATCTGATTCCGAATTCTTAATCCCCATCGTAACTTACTCCCTTCTTGAACGAGTTACGGAAGATGTCGGCATAGATTTTTCGCCAGATGTCGCAAATCAGAATCGCGCCGGGACTCGATTTCGATTTTGGGCAAGCCTTTAATTGGAGAGCGGGTCTTCCAGATCGAACCGTCGTCGAAGCAAGCAGCTCTGAAAATGATTGCACCCCGGAGGTTGGTTGGGGGGGGGTAGTTTATCGGTTATAGAGTACGTTTGGTAAGGATTCCAACTGGTACACATTTCGCGAGATTATGCTACAATCGGCAAAGGTGGCACTGGACAATTCGAGATGAATATCGATTTTAGAATACCCCCCCCTAAAACGCAACCCGATTTGGTCTGGTTGTTTCGAAATTGTCACCATTGATCAGAGAGTGGAGTAGATGCAGCGATGCGAAATTTATTTTAATAAACATGCGGACGATCGCACGTGAATGTGGAATAAATTTGCCACTCGCCGAATGGTAACATAATTTCCATTATAATTAGCAACTGCCGACACAGCGTGTGTACCCTTTCGAGTGTGTATTTCTAACATTCTGTTGTATGCGGATTCCAAAGCTATTATAATAAGATAACAAGGCAAAAATAGGATGACAATACACGGTTTTGTAATACAAAAGGCAATTTATGTGAAAATGGAAATAATTGAGCAGAATCATGCAGTTCATTAATTTTAAATTATAAAATGTTTAAGCTATTACCCATGCTAAATATTAATTATACTTAAAAATAGTCTTCTAAGACCCAAAACATAAGTAGAAATTATTTAACATTCTTTAAAATTTTTCTGCTATTTTTAATTGCCAATAAATTTACTAACCAATAATTTTAATCGCCAATAAAATTTCTGCTCTAATTTTTTATAAATGTATTGTTTTGATTCATATAATTAATTTTAAATTTTAAGGAAACAAAAAAAGGAATATAAGTGAAATTTTTAATTAATTGAGGTCATTGATAAAAATAAAAGATAAATTTCATCAATATGATTTAAATTGAGTTTTATCAAATTATTTTTGAAAAATCGCAGGTTTTGAATAATTGTTAAAATCACTATCATAAAAATACGAATACTATTACGAATGTATAAATTTAGAAATTCACTTTTATAATTCTAGTTTCTTATAAAATATGGGATTCAGCCCACAAAAGATCAGAATGTTTGGAATTTTTTATGCGTAACCAGGTAAGTTCAGATTATAAACCTCATCACAGATGAATTATAAAGAAAAACAAAAATACTTGTCAACAGAAGTTAATGATTTCTATACGTGTATGTCAGATAGAAGGTGAACAATTTCTGCTTGTCTTTTATAGTTAAATATTTATATAAAAAAAAAAACTAATATAGTTTCATTCTGTTTTATAATATGTAAGTTTCTTTTATTTAACTAACAATTTTTTATGCCGGAAGAGAGAAAGTGACACATGAAATAAATAAATAACAAAGCAATGTATGCTAAATATAAAATTATATTTTTTTAATTATTTCCAACGCTTAGCAAATAGTCTAGCACAAGATTTCCATAACTATTTTGATCATAATTTATAAGTCATTAATTATTAATTCATATTTTAACCAGAAATAAAACTTTAGATATAACTTTATATTGGTATTAATAACTCTTTTCTATAAAATTTTTTCAATATTTTTCTTAAAACTGCCTTTTTAAACGAACCGCGCGCGCACAAGCGTTTATAGGTTCAATTTCTACTTCAGATAATATGTTTGGTCATCGTAGATCGAGTAGTTTAAAAGAGAAAGCTATAAGAGTCCGATTCGACACAATTATCCACCTACAATTCGAATATAAATATTTCAATTAGTTCAACTCCCTGAATATAATACAAAAGAAATTTATTACAATTGTATTCAGGGAGGATTTATCACAGAAAAGGGGCTGTATTTAAGTATCGGAAAAAATTCTAGAAAATTCTCAACGACTCACCCTAACAGATTTGCACATCGAAAGCAACAACGGATAGCTTTCACTTCAAAGAGCGCGGCCCTACCTATTGGCCCACAGTGTTTTCCGCGTTAATGTTGATTATGGTTCGAAATCCACACACATGTAAAACTGTGGATCAATCTGCACTTAAGTTAAGATACACGACTCTAAAGTTTTCTGTACTGGATTCCAGAATACATATTTAAATTTTGACTTTAACCAAAGTGTCATTTGGTGTTCGTTTAATTATGCAAAAAAAAAAATAAAAATAAAAATATTGTCTACTCTTTACAAGTATTTACGACACTTATATATCATTTATAAATATTGTACATTTGAGAAAATATTTTTAGTTCGAATATAAAATTGAATGTGCATCTCATTTTATTAAAATATAAATCATGAAAGGAAATCATCCTTATAGATGACAATTAGAAACTAAGTTACGGACTTTTTTTTTATAGGAATGAGGGATTAATTTATTTTTCCGCTATAATGCCGTGTTGAAATTTTACTTAGAAACGTATCGAATGTTGATAAAATCATACTCTTTCTGTTGTGAAACTGTAAAAAGAAGAAAGCACTTTTTTTAAAATTTTACTTATTTTAATGACGTTTAAATAAACTAAACAAAATTAAGGAATAAAAAACAAATAAAAACTTTTTTTTTATTTGAAACTAAGTAATTAACGACTTAAGCAGTTTTCTACTTAAAATAAAATATTCAAAGACGTTAAATGACAATCCAATTCATTTTTTACGGGTACTGTTTTCCTTCAGAAAAATTAAATTAAACGTGAACTTAAAAAAATAATTTTCATCCTTGACGATTTGTCTGCTATTTTACATAATCTTTATTTATTATTTTTTTTTATAAAACTATGCATTAAAAATGCAGTTAAAAACATTTTTATTTTGTCTAAAATCCATTATTTTCTTCGAAAACGATTACATAAAAATAAAAAATAAAAATAAGCTCAATTTTTTTTTTCCTTTTATATATTTCCTCGATCATCGTGAAATAAAATATAATCAATAAATAAGATATTTAAGGAAATAAATTTTAAGGAATTTTCTTACTTATAAAAATAATGTGTAAAAGATAACTATGGTGTACCAAAAAATATCGTATGTTGTGTATAAACTTTAGTATAAGCACATATGAATTTTCTATAATAAAATCCAAGACAAAATTTTGAGTATTTAAGCCCCTATAAATTTATTAAATAAATAATCGGATAAAAATTCAACGAAAAATTGTAATTAACGTAACCTCAATTTTATAACTTTTATATATACGTCTTTTATATTTATTTGCCAATTTGCTATATTTTTGCTATTCATTTCTCGCGGTTTAACAATAAACTATTTTACCCTGTTTCTTGATTTGTTAAAGTTTATAAATCATTTCACCAAATTTTATTTCGTTTTCTAATTGTCAGCGATAATTTTTTTGCAATTTCTTCAATTAACTAACATATGTAAAATAATGAGAAAGTAATTATAAAATTACTGGATTACAGGAACAGTTTTTCATCACATATTTTCTTTAAATTTATTTTGAGATACATAACCTATATAACTGATTTCAGAAACAAATATTTTCAAAGAAAGTTCCATTTTTTATTTTATTAGTATTTTTTAAAAATAAAATAAGCAAACTAATTAATATAATTTATTTCTCTATAAGTAAATTTGAAAAAGTGAATACTGTAATTCTTCTACAATCAATATTTTTCAAATTTAGGTGTTATCTGTGTTTATATCTAACTGAATAACGTATGGGAGTGTTTGTAGGGATTACTCCTTCGCTCGCACCTGGATTGGGGAGGAGATTCCCAACATTCTGGAATCCGGTTGGGGGATGATCCTTATCTCTCGAAAGCTCGTCCTCGGCATGCCTACGCCGACTCCCAAGACTGGTCAACGAAATAGTTATCTTTTGAAAAATATCGTTTTCTATTCGACTGACGATAGTGTTGTAATAAGCCAATTATATCGCTTGCAAGCGATTTTCGAACATTTTAAGCAAATAACAATAAGATTAATCATATTATAAAAGATTTTTAAGAGCTGTTTAAATATTTATATGCTAAATATTAATTTATGCTGAAATTGCAAAACGAAAAAAAAAAAAGTATTTTATTAATTCTTTACATAATTTTTATTCCTATTAAATATACAAAAACGAAGTAAAAAAATAAAAACTGAATAATTAAATAGCTTCGTTCTAAATGTATTTTTGTAAAATACAAAGCTGAATAAACAATACCCATGAATTAAAGCAAATTTATTGTTATTCAAAATTAAATTAAGGGAAAATTTCCTTAAAGAGAATTTCATCCAGCAAAACTGTACATTTATAGTACTATTCCATGCTTACATTTGTTTAAATGAAACAACCACTCTTCTCCATTCATTACTTAGTTTCTAATTATTCACATTATTTATAGAATAAATAAATACATGTATTCTAAAGGTTTCAAATACATGCTTGATTAGAATGTATAAATTGAAATGTATTAAAATGCAAATTTAAAGTAAAACTAAAAAGCGTAAGTAAAGTGAATAAGATTACTGAACCAAAAATTGATTTAATAATTAAATTGTTATACTAAAAATATTAATCTATGAAAGTGTGAATTAATAGTAAATTAATATAAAATTATGATGTAAATTAAAAATTTACTAAACTATCTATCAAATTTTTGATTTCGTTTTTACTATATTTTTCTCGAATACTTTTTGACAAAAATAAAGACCAAACGATATTTTAATGCTAAGTTTAAAAAATATCCTTAAATGGATTGTATATTTATTACCTTTGAAAATTTAATATTAAAAACTGTTTTTAAAAATGCCCTGAATTTAAATTAATATTAAATGTAATTATTAATGTATATGTGCATCGATATCAAAAAATATTGGTGAATTCTAAATTAGGACATAATATGATACTGCAAAGTGACTTATAAATTCTATTGCAAATAATTATTTTTATTTCTAATTATAATTTAAGGAATGATATTTTTTAATAAATCTAAATCTTAAAATAGTTATGATAAAAAAATTAGTGGAATACATGATTATCACGTATAACTATATCCATAAAATTATTTTTAATAGGAATTAACTGAAACGTAGATGATAATTAAATATGAAAATTTAAAATATACTTTTTGAAAAATTTTCGAATAAATTAAGTTTTTATAATTTATTGTTTCATTTAATATGGGAATTTAGATTATAGATTAATTATTATTTTATTGTAAGAATGGGTGTACTATCTGCGTTTATAAAAATTAATTTAAGAATTTACGAAGGTGGAACAAGGGTTGTTTATCTTCATAAGTTAATATTTACAATACATTCGCGTTATTTTTCAATGTGAGTGAGAGAAAATATAGATATTTCGAATGAAAAGCGTTTAAATTTAAATTCTTAAATAATTTTAATGCGTTGCGCTGTTTATAATTCATATTACTGAATGGGAATACAAATTCGTATTACAGAATTATGTTGTAATTTTACTTCCATAAATTTAGTAGGATCCTTCATCTTAATGAAAGTGGTGTATCGTGAATATACTATATAAATTTATAAAATAGTCATTGCAAAAAATGCTCATGAAAAATTTTTATAACAATGATTGTTCGAAAATGATTCAGATATAAATAATGTGAGTAGCTGTTCGGAAACCACAAATCTTGTGGGAAACCCTCCTTAGCAATCTGGTACAAATGGGGAGAGTGAATAAAAAAAGCTTCTTACCTTTTCTGATGGTTCTGTCATGATGGGGGTTGACCGCCGTAACAGTCGGCGACACAGCGCACACCACCGCCCAGCAGACGAGTACCAATGCGACGACAGACGAATGTTTACAACTTGTTGGCGAAGTCATTTTCTTACTTCGCATCGGTGAAAATCCAAAAAGTGTGGTTAAGTAAAGCAGACGATTGTAAAAAACAAGCAAACGTGCAAACTGTACAGAGATTTCTGAGCAAATTCAGGTGATTGGTTGTTATTGACAAGACTACAAAACACACAATAAGATCGACGTTCAATCCAAAAGATTCGAAAAATCGCAATCCATCAGATTTTGTTAGGATCTATTCTACTTTTGACATCAATATTTTTTGGTTGTTTTTTTTTCAGACGATATTTTTATAGAAGAGCCAAATGGGATGAATCCAGCGGCATAGCGTTACAGTAACCATTTCCAAATGGGAGCACATACACGCGGAACTGACTGGATTCTCCGCCGACTTTTCACAGAGATTCGCTTATACTATCGTCTGCTCTCTAGTGGGATTGTCGGCCAACTGGAATTTCTCCCTTCTCGCTCGAAGAGAGAGGTGGATTTTTCGAAAGGGACGCCGTGGTGGGGTGCGCAGTAGGGGATGCGCGCGAGACCCTGCTTACACTCAAAGTCCGCGTCCACTCTCCCGTCTGTCTTGAATCGGGAGTCGAAGAATCCTCTCCTTTGTTGGCTCAACAGCAGAAGACAAGGGAGTGTTTACGACGGCGGCTCGGGGCTGTGCAGAGATCGTTGCTCTCCTCTTTGTGGATGCCTTCTCCTTGCAGAATGGTCTCCTTTTTTTCAGATTTCTTCTGCAAAGGAAAAAAAGAGAGGGAAAACATGAAACGATGAGTCAGTTTTAAGGACATTTGTAACATACAACGCGTAGAAATATTTTTTTCTGTTTACGTTATAATTTCTTTATAAAAAAAGTAAAATATTTGGCTGATTATGAAAATCCAATTTCAATCCACAATATATTCAATTTCTTCTCCAAGAAAAAAAAGCACTCTCATAAAATTTTTCGAGCTATAATTCAATTTTCAAATACCACTTCAAATTATCTACATAAATAGAATCCTTATTTTATCGTCCGCTTAATTTTTGAGGAGAAATTGAAGTGAGAATGGTTTTACGGAATGAAATGAAACCTGAATGTTAGTTTCTGGTAAAAGCTATGTTTCATTTATAAATTTGAACACCTTTAGTTACAGTGTCTCACACCCTCAAGTATCTAAGCCTTTCGAGGTCTGCTGCAAGTGTTCCATGGGCATGAGAGATATAAGGCTTCTCATATCCATATTTTATTGTGTCTGGGCTTATCCGTGCAGGATCTTTATGATAGCCCATTGCTGGTATACTTTTTTTAGGGTGTAAAAGCTCATAGACTTGATGTAGATCCGCTATTCTCGGGGATCAGCGTAATCATCACGGCATTCATATTTGATTTAAACCGTAATTATCTCTTATTTGAACTCCTTGTGAAATTACTTACTCCGGAATGTAAGTTGAAACGACTCAACATTCACGAATTCTTCTCGCTAAGTGAAGTGAGGCGTTCCAATTCTTCTAACCCCTTTAAATTTGACATCTATACATAATTTGGGAGTAGGGGAAAATCTGTTTGGCATCGTATCCCTTAGTTTTCTACATTCCAGCTTTATTATAACAAAATTTTTATAGGTGTTGTCTTAACCTATTTCAATGCATGTTTTATCTTTTACAAATGCTCAACTGCTAGGAAGTCCATTGGAATGAGGTAGTAATGAATCCCAATTCCAATATTTTATCATTTCGTTAACTAAGTCACTCTGAGTTGGCAGTTAAATGATAAATTCTCTCATCTTATGTGCCAACACTTCGTGGATTCGAGTCTCACCATGGGCATAGATATTTGTAGTGGTTCGAAATCCCCCTTAAATTGTACATCCAGCCTAATAGGCCATCATGTCCAAAAATGATAGTTGAACTACATACGAACAAAAAGTCGAATTTTGAAGAGTATCACTTCATTTGAGAGTTTTACTAGCTTATTTATGACTTTATTCACTAAAATCCTTAGAACAAAAATTAATTAATTTGACACTCAAATCATTGTAAAGCATTTTAATATCCGCAGCGTAAACTACCATTTTTGAAGATTTTTCACAAATAGTAAGCCGTATACGTGTGGTGCCACAAGGGAGGAAACTCTGAAATCTTCCAAGCATCCACACTGGCAGACGTGCATACATGAGGCAGAAATGAAACACCCATCACCCGTTGTTTAACATTGCAAAGGATCAAACATGAGACCTTTCGTTCTGAAGTGGATTCCCTGACTCTAGACACGGTGAGAAAAGTAAATAATATAAATGGCATTTTCTAAATCGTAATTTTTCTAGGTACTTTTATGTTGGAAAGTACAACCTTCGAATGCTGGTAGGCTTGTACCGCTGGTGATTACTAAAGCTTAGGAGCAGAGAACTATATTGTTCTTCTTTTAAGTTTCTTAATTTTTTAAATTAAAAATATTTGGAAAAGTTTTTAGGGGATAGAAATATATTAAAAAAATACTAGACTTCGTACCCACATTTATAGACAACTTAGGCGTGTTGCCCCATTTGGATCGATATGAATAGGTTCTGTTTTATTCATATTAAAAGCGAATGTTTCATTTTTTAATAAAACTTATAGCAATATATATATTGCATGAATAAGTCATTGTTTGAACAATGCTATTTAGTATAATTTCTGTATTCTTGAAATTTTAAGTCATTAAGGAAATTGTGTGCACATTTTTCAAGGAAGTTGCCAATGCTACACTGTCGTTTTAACTGTTAAAAAACTTTCGTACAAGTTGACAGGTGCTAAATAAACATAACTCCAAAGCATTGTATCAAATCCTTAGTATTTTTTTCTGCATAACTAGGTAAGAATTGAATTCATGATGAGGAAAATTTCATGTGCTATCACAAACAACTTTATAAAATTGAAATACATCCAACTGCGACCTAAAACTGTTGATTGGTCTTCAATTTTTTACAATGATAGATCAGCAAGGACATGGTTTCTTGATGTTTTATTTACAGCGGAAAGGAGAAACCGGTTCACTACATGTTATGTCGACATGTTATGTCGACAAACTGCTTGATCCTTACTCTTCTATTATCAATATTGATTTCTGTAAGAAAATTTGTTTTCATTATAGATCTCTTCATGGAAAGCATTCACTGAAATTTACACAATAATCTGTTTTTAAAAGTGCAGTTCAAATTAACCTGATATAAATGGTTGTTGTTGTTTTTTGGTTGGGTTTTATGGCGCAAGGTCCAAAAAGGACAAGCTGCGCCATATAAATGGACGGATGGTTATAATAACGATACTGTAATATATGTAAAGGTAAATAATTTAGAACTACAGCAACATTCCTTAAAAAATCTGAAGCACATTCTATTTCTTTTTACTATTAAATACAAAAGAACAAATTGTTGTATCACGTCTCATAATGTTTTATCAGATGAATTTCCCTTTTTCTATATATATATATATAGAAAACTTTTTCTACATATATATATATATATGAGTTACAAGGAAGAAAACATTAAAGTTTCGAACCAATTCTTCCTTAAACATGCACTCTTAAATTGAAAAACAGCATTTATTTTTGTTCTTAGTAAATATACAAAGAATTTAACTTTTTACTTGTTTTTTCTAAAATTATTAATTTTGAACTATTATGGCAAAAGTACTTAAATAATCATTTACAGTGAATAGCAATAATGCCCAAAGTTTTTAAAGAAACCTTTTGTGTGGCAAAACCTTTAAAGTTTTTCGAAAGTAGTTTTCAGATAGTAGGAAAAAATTCCCCATGTTGCAAAAAGGAGGAATTCTTAACCATTGCAGATTACCTTAGGAATATTGCAGATTGCATCTGCATAAAGTTAATATTTAACGTATAACAATAATCGATAGTGGTCAAAAAAAGCAGGTATTTTGAAAAATTCTGGAAATTGCATCTGAAATATTTCACTCTAAAGATCTCAATAAACATCTGAACATTGCTTCAAATTCAACCCCAAACAAATATCCATCTTGTTCACTAATGGCGTTTGAGAACGTTAAATAGGTCGAGGTCGCAAATTCCTCCTTGTGGAATGATACCTCTGGGAGTGGCATTAAGTATTGGGGAGTCTTCTGCTTGGTCCTTACTTCTAAATTATGATACGCCCACCCGGCAGCTTCTATCTAACTAGTAGAGCCGAACTCAAGGGTAGGTACAAGGAAGCATGCAACAACAAATCGCAAGAAAGAAAACTGGAAAGCAACTCCTAACAGACACACATAGAAAAATAAAAGCACAATGCTCGTGTTCCGTTGTTCTATAGCGGTTAAAATCGAAGCTGTGAATAAAAATTCTCAAGAGCGCGATCTTACCACCTTTGATGACTAACTACTACTTGTGCTTTTTAAACTATATGAATGAGTGTGCACAAAGATTATATCCAGTTAGAGAGAGAATTATGGATAACTTATAGCTGATTAAAACATCCACAGCATTGTTAACATCAGACTTAAAAAAATCAAACAATTCCGAAATAATAAAATGCAGAAAAAATCTAAAATAACGTATAAAAATTTCCAAAATTTGAAATAAATTGTATAAATATATTACTTTTTCCCAAAATTATTTTCCTTAAATTGATTAATTTTCCAAACTCTCAAAGTTTAATGAAAACTCCTGGGGCTTTCCAATTAGGCTGAGGGGGACATCTGTTCGGCACCTTAGGGCCCTCAATCATGAAAACTGATCAGCACAAGAGGCATTGTAAGCCTTGCTTCATCGTGCCTCTGTGCTTAGCTGTTTAGTAGTAATTTTAAATAAATTGTAAATGTTTGAGGATAACTATAAATGTCATTTATTTTCTAATTCTGAGAACTTTTTTTCAATATTCGAGTTTTTGGCATAAATGTAATTAGGTCCCCAGAAATTAAATAATACAATTACACTAATGCATAAATTTCACTCAGCTTTTTAATAAATTATAATAAACTAATTTCATACAATAAAAAATATATATTTACCATAAACGTTTTCTTCGTCATGTATTATAATTAGGCCAGTTTAATTTCACGCGAATTTTATTTTGTGTACTTATAGCATGCTTGAGTTGTAGAGTAAGTTATACTCCTTTAGAGCTTAGCAAAAAGTTATACTTAGGATATACACAAGGGTTGCATTACTATCATTATCGAGAGAGGTAATCGACGCCTCGGGTTGTATAACATGAACTAATTAGTTGCCAATGCAATTCCCGATAATATTTACAAAATAAATAGTCATGAAATATATCTCATGTTACTAATTTCAATATTTAATATAATTTTAAAGCTAGGCAATATAGTTATTTAATTAGAGTTGTACGAAAAATAAGAAGAGCTATTCTCTAATTTTATGCTCATATAATTATACAAAATTTAAAGATAATTTTTATTGACTAGTCATTCACAATTTAGAATCAAACACCATTGAAGTGTTTCACATTTAATTTCAACTTTTTCTTGGAAAAAGAAATTGCACTGCACTGGATACCTTTTGGGGGTATTTTCAAATCTTTTGGCGATATATTTAAAAAAGTTATTTTCTGTTAACAGTAATAATTGTTAGTATATCGTCTCCTTGTAATTTGTTTGGCATTTTTAATTATTTTTTATTCGATTTCATGATAATTTTTTTATTTGATAAAATACTTATAGATTTAAAAAGGGATTTTAAAATCTGAATTTTCTTTGTAAATATATATCTATAGTAAATAATAATTACATAGGAAATAAATTCCATGGTTAGTTTTAAATGGCTATGAGAAGATTATTAACCATGCAAATGGGTATTTTTACTTGTTTTTCCATTTTTCCACTTCGACTGCACTGGAAGTTGAAGAAAATTTACAAAAGGCTTAAAAATAAAACAAAATTAAGAAAGCAAAAGTAATCTCCAATCTCTTAATCATATTAGGAGACTTACTTTCACGCTTTGTATCAAACCCAGAGCTTATTGAGGGGGTGCAGGGGGGTTCGAAAATATTTATAATCTTCACTAAGAAGATTAATAAAACGAGAAACCTCTTCTCCTCCTCCCTTGTTTTTCCGGTAGAAACGGTTGTGAACGTTCGAAAAAAAAATCTCGCACGTCTTGTTAATAATCTATTAATTTTAAATGAGAACTTAGTTAAGCTGTTGTTAATTATTTCTCCCTAGAGCGCAGAAACTGGAAATAAATCAAGGGGAAGAATTAATTTGTATTAATTAAATGAGTAATTTCGAACTTAAAGCGCGAGGAAAACGACTTTTTTAAGATCCTCTTTTCCTTTGGCTTTAAAAATAACGAATCGTTTTCCTGCCAGTAACAGCAATTCTTTGAAAAGTAATCAAAATTATAAATAAAATTTAATTTTTTAGAGCTTAAGACTTTTTATTTTATAAAATAATTTACTTTAATTTCTACAATTCACTTCATACAGTAAAAAAATGTTTATCTAAATTGTATTCACGGAATAATGGGCCATTATGGTAGTTATTCGTTTTTTTACAGATTTTTTCCCACGAAATTCACATTCGGCTTTCGCAGATAAATTTTAATGTTAACTTGCTAAAACCTTTTTAATTACTTACTTTAATGAACAAAAATAAAAAAAACTGTTTTAATGACCCTAATTAATTTAGAGAATGTTTCCACTTTTTAAGAGTCCACGACGTTTTTGAAGAAACCGAAAATATTACTCTCCACTGTTTTTAATGAAAAATGGTTTCTTTATTATTCAAAAAAATGGCAGACATGTAAAATTTCAATTAAAATTTTTTTTTTATGATTTAAAGGAGAAATAATTCTTATCAGAATTTAATTAGTGAACAACACATCTCTTTTCATTAATTCTTCGACCGTTAATTAACATAAACGGGGAAGGAAATAATGAATTAATAGTTTCCAAATTGCCAGCAGCTATTAATTCTTGTAATTCCAATTGATTGGTGACAATGTATTGGAAAATTAATTGAGGTTAAAAGAACTAATGAATGAGAAAGTGCATGAGCGTAGAGAATTACAAAAATTCGATACAAAATAAACAGTTTTCAGAAAAAACATTACTTTCCATCGATTAACTTTTCATGGTTTCATAAAATGAGCATTTATAGAATTTTTGTTTTCTACTAAATGTATTTTCAACTTCGCTTGATAGACTCAAGTTAGTGGTATCAAATCACTTTGATTTGGCACGCTGGTGGCCATTTTGAGTCATTTTGACTTTCTTGAATTTGTATCAACTATACATTTGTTCCAATTGTCCTTCCCATTGCCACCATTTTATTTCATTATGGTTAGAATTTATATAAAAATTTGTCAATTTTTAAACTTATTTTTTCCAATTTCCTTCTTCTTCTTCTTTTTTTTTTTTTTTAATCTTAAATTTATGATTTGAATTATAAATTCACATAATATAAAAATAATAATATTAATAATAAAATTCGATTAATCAGTTATGTATTCCTTATAGTTTTGTTCCCGATTTCCAATCATTTTTCATTACTAATTTGGTTCCCATTAAAAAATATCAAATAAATATTTTTCCTAAATTTATTTCCGATTTCCAATCATTTAGAATTTTTACTATTTTTTTTTTTTAGTTGAATATATTTCAACTTTGTTCTAATTAAAATTTGATCAGTACGTTCGATTTTTTTCTTCAATTTGCAAGCATTTTAAACCATGTTGTTTCAATTTAATCGAAAGCATATTAGCTATGTATTTATTCCAATTTTATTTGCGATTTCTCACTATTCTAATTAAACGTCCTTTTGATTGCATTTCAATTTTATTCAAATTTATTTGATTTTCCAACATCCTGAACCACTGGGTTTAAATTTATATGAATATATATTAACTTTGTTTTAAAATCTTTCGCAAGTTCCCTTTATTCTTAAGCGTGTCCATTTTAATTTACATCAATATAACAGTTATATATTTGTTCCTATTTTTTGGATTTTACGTCATTGTTCTTAACTGAAGGGAACATGTATCAATAGTACATTTTTAAAATTTTTCTTTAGTCGGAACAACTGCTATTTTAATTTAAAGCATATGAAATAACGAAATTGTCTTAATTTTTTTACGCTTTCTTATTATCGCCATTTTAACATCAATAATTAAACAACAGTTATGTTTTCAGTTATGTTATGTTACAGTTATAATTTTAATTTTACAACGCTGATTATTTTCAAAATTAATTATTTTTAAAAATAACGGATATAAAAGTTACTTTGTTTGATATCCATTTTAAAAATAATATTTTTTTAAACAAACATTAGCAAAGAATTTCCTGTTTCAAAATTAAAATTTTAAATTCAGTGTTATTTATTAATATGTTTCGCTAGCATTTATAAAATATAAATAATTAAAAGAAGAAAAACGCGAAGTTTCTTACATAAAATATTATACGTTACAAAACATACTTTTTTTTCTAACGGCGGGTACCTTTAAGCAAATATGTACATTAGCCAATTTGCCGCAACAAGGCCGGAAACTGCTACTCATTTTATCGTTACCCGGTGGGCACCTGTGAACCAAGTTGCATACAGAGGTACGAGTAGTATCGCCCACGAAACACCACCACAAATCCACATTAAAGGGCGTGCCACATTCATCCGAGGAAAGGACAAGAAACACTGAGAGAGAGAGAAAGTACATCCATGCCCGAGCCGGGATTCGAACCCAGGTCCTTCCCATCCGTAGTCAGTTACGCTAACCACCAGACAGGTAGGACGGATACAAAACGCATTTGAAACTCTAATTTAGCTATAAACTGAAACATTAAATAAATGCAATGGAAACGAAGCAATTGCATCTGTTCTTTTTAAATCCGGGGTATTAAAACGAACAAAATCATAACGAATTCTTTTTTTTTTGGATTAAAACTTAAGCAACAAAAAAAATTTGGCAATTTAGTATATGAAACTATACATAAGCAGATAATTTCATTAATAGCATTTTAAAATTGGGCTTCACATCATAAATAAAAATCTTTAAGTAAATCGAATGGGATGTGTAATAACAATAACTTGAAAACATTTTTCAGTTACGTAGTCACTTATTGATTCGAAGCAATTTTCATTCTAATTCCGAAATGTGTTTGGAAGGTGAAATAATTTTAACAAAGAAAAAACAAAAAAATGGTAAAAATAAAAATAGAAAAATAGAATAAAAATTATAATAATTAAAAAAAGTCATTTTTGCAGATTGAAATTTAACTAAAGTAATTGTTTTCCTTTTGTCTTTTTTATTTTGTCTTATTTACTATCAACACTCCAAAGAAAATTGGTCTCAAAATAGAGAATACAGCATCTATTGAAGTTCTTCCTCTTGTATATCTCTCACTTACCAAAATGGTTTTTAATCCATTCTTTATGTCTACTATTACATCCAAGAGACTTTAAAATGTCGATGACTGTAGATCTTTGGCCTAATTAAATCAAGCCTTTTCTTTCAAATACTCGAATAGAATTTGAAAACTTGAAAAAATGAATTCAGTTCATATTTTTCTGACTGTTCAATCCAAATTCACATCTTGAGACTAATACAGTGGCGTTTCTAGAAAATATTTAGAAAATTAAAATAAACTTTTTGGATTGATGTTGCGCATCATGGAGACAGAAAGAAATTCGTTTCTCTAGTTTAAACTGGATTGTGTAGGAATCGTTAGTTTTCTTTGGGAGATATATTCAATGCTTTGACTAAAATTAAGAGGAACTTTGGTTATGGATCCTTCACAACTATATTGTGAATCTTGTTCAAGTTTTCAGATTGGTATGAATAGTATGCAAAAACATGCGATTTCTTCCAAATCCTTTGAATTTGCAAGAAATTTCAATTGAGATAAATATTTAAATCCATAGCCTTGCAACCACACAGGGATTCGACTTTCAATGATACTATTGAAGCAGTCTTGCGAAATCTTGGGTTAGTTAAGGCTTACTTGTGAAAAGTCTGAATGACTCTATGCAGTTGCTTTTGTTAGGAACCTTTCAAGCATCGAAATTAAAAAATGGCATTTTCGGTATATTTTACTTTTTCACTATTAAAAAGGCAAAAGTGTTATTCAAACAAGAAAAAAATTTTATTCAATGCATATTGATTATATATATAAGCCTCAGCCAATACTTATTTGCAAAATTCTTATCCTGCAATTTTGGCATTGAAGATGGATTACGTTCTGGAAGGTCACTCTCCAGATCACCTTCTTATTATTATTCATTTTGGTCTGTACAAAATATTTTCGATGATTAAAACCTTCACTTTAATTGAGAAGATCAAAAATCACCTGGATTAGTTTTCTGCTAGTAAAAACCAACCATTTTAAGAGTGTGGAATCATGAAACTATCAGATAAATCACAAAAGATATTGGCCTAGAATGGACAATATACAATTCAATAAAATATTTATTCACAATACGCTTTTCATTTTCACAAATAAACGAAATTATTTTTCAAATAACCCAATACATTAGGAAATTTTTAAATTAATATTGCTGAACTTTTTACAATCTGAATTCAAAACATTCATAACAATAGAAAATTTCCATAATATTAAAAAATATTAGAAACAGAATAAAGTGATATGAAAATTAAACTATATTTGAACGAAACAAATGATTTATTTTTAAAACAAAAATATTATGAAAGCAATAGCGTACAAATATGGAAATAACTACCATAAATATTTTTCTCAGTTCCCGGAGATTATGCTTAGAAAACAATTTTAAAAGCGAACGGAGAATATATCTTTCTTGAAGTGAGGAGAGTTCCGGTGAGAAATGTTAAACCTAAATTATAACTACATCGTGATTTAAATAACTTTACATGCTTGTTATCGTTAACTGTGCATTTTAAATCAATACGGAGTGTTAAATTAATATTTCGAAACGAAGCAGAGCTTTTATTTTAAGTTGGCTGCCATCCTGATAAAACTATAATTCCATTCTCTAAAGACAATCAATAGTAGACACCGAATTTAGAGAGATATACTACAGTTGTTAAAAATCCTATAATGAGATAAATAGTACTATATCACTATTTATGTGCATCCATATATTAGGTTAGGGAAAAAAGAAATCAATTACATATTCGGTCGATTACTGTACTGCTCTAATAGATAACTGGAAATCTCGTTCAGTATCGATCATACAATTTCATATTTATGCTCTTTGGAATGATAGCATTACACATTAAAAAATATTTTGCTCTTTTTTATTTGTTATTAGGTACAGGGTTTTAAAAATGGGAGTCAACAAAGAGATAATACAGTATATTAACACTGTTTTTCTTTGATAAAGACGAAAATACCAGTCAGGAAGTTGAAAATTGGGAAGTGACAAACTGTTTTTGATTAGCTTTGTGTAAACGATTTCAAACATGTAAATAAACCCTGAAATTCACGTAAACATAATGGATTTCTTTTCTCCCGACCTAACAGTTGGCAGCGAATTAATTTTGTATTGATACACGTACCTCAAAGTTAGAAATATACTCTTCTCAGTTGATGATTTGAGCCACTGCAGAACAAGAGGAGATGTATTTTGTGTTTTGTTTTCATTTGTCAGGTGAGTGCTTGGGAGTTTTCTTTTCATTTCTTGTGATATGCGAATACGGCCAGATTCTTGTGAAAATATTTTCTGGTGGAAAAATCAGTGTGAATGTTTAAACAAAACTTGTAACAGCTTTCTGCTTTATATATAAGTCTCAGCATGAGGTACCGTAAAAACAATTTTCGACGATTAAACCTTTTTAATTTACAAAACACAAAATTTTAAAATTATTAAAGCTAATTCATTTTTAAAATTGGATATTTTTTCTTAGGATTTTAGATCATTAAAAATTATATTTCAGAGCTCTATTCCTAATGCTACGTTTTTAGGCATCAGCAAATTTCTGATAATATAGTTATATAGACTTATCGTCAAAAATATCGATAAAATCACAAAAATCACCGAAGTTGGCCAGCCTGTTAGCAGTTCAGAAGCTAAATATCAGCCACAAAACAGTTTGAAATCATGTGCATAAAGCTGATTAAAAACATGTAAATAAAGTCTTGAATTTTATGTAAAGAAAATAGATTTCTTTTTCCCAACCTCTAATATATATAAACAAAATAGTTAATCTCAAACAGATATAAAAGTAATAATTAAAACAGTATACTTAATAATTCCAAATATCTAAAAATATTTTATGCTGTATTATTCTTCCGTTTTTTCCAGTATAATTAATTTATAAGCTAATAGTAACCGAAGACTTCAGCCAGGTTATAAAAAATTTAGTAGTTTTTTTTTATCAAAATAGGAAAATTCAACATTTTCTTGGTTTGATTCCACGTTCTCCTCATCTTTATTCAAACATCGCATGTTACTTGGTAATCGAAATTAATTTCAAGTGCAAATAAATCACTAGTGATTCCTTTTATCACCATTGCTCACTAAATTTCCATTCGTCATTTGTTCTCTGAGGGCTAAATATGCAAATGAGAAAAGTTTGTTTTTTTTCCAGAAAAGTGATGGAACACTTAGAAATGCTTTATACAGAAAAGAGAGTAAAAAAAAAATCGATTCATTTGAACAAACCATGATATATATTTTTTTTTTTTTTTTTGAAAGAAACTAAAAATTACTTCAGTGTATTTAGGGAAGAAAAAAAGATTGAAAAGATACAGATGAAAGAAGTGCTTAGATAAATTTAGAGGATAATCGTAAGCCAGGCAGGAAAAAAGTGAGAAATTTTTTTCTTTCTTATAAAAAAAAGAATAAAAAAGGTGCGCATATGCTATACTAATCTTACATTATATTACATTTTTGATTTGTTTATTTCTTTTTTTTCCTTCCATTTTTTGGCGATCTTTTCTGATTTTTTTTTTTTTTTCGTTCGCGATGGTTCTTTATTGACTCACCTTTGCAATATACATTTCGAAGTTTTTTTATTCTTTTTGCTTACTCCTTCTCTAGAAAAGATAATCTTCATACTCTAACTTCTCTTATTTATCAAGCGATGTTATTTTATTTCTCACGTCTTCTTGCTCTTCCCCGTAACGACATTTGGCGAAATTTTACTCCATCTTTTTTTTATTCATCCCCTCTTACATACGCAGAAAAAGAGATTGAAAAATCACCATTCGAACTTAGAACTGAGGAAAATAGGGTTATATATTTATACGTGATAAATTTTCATCTCTTCACCCCCCTCTCTCTCCGGTTTTTCCCGTTTCGTATTTTATTTTCTCCCGACTTTCGGCAAATCCCGACTTTGCATCGGGTTGAAGAATACATGATGCTATATATATAAGATATAAAAGAAGTGAAACGTGTCTTATAAGACGCCTGACGTTTATTGAAGGTAACAGGCACCTCAATGGGATGTATCAATTCTTTCCTTTTTCCCGAATACCTCATAGTAAAATTTTTCCCGTTTTTCTTAGGAGCGGAGAAATGGCAGCGTTCCTTCAACAAGATGAAGTTATTAGGTTTTCAATTTAGTTGTCACTGGAATACGCTTGCAGGACCCTAACTTGTTTCTCGAATTCTAGAGAATTTTAAATGCCTGTATCTCTTACGAATTTCGTTAGAATTTTTTTCACAGTCAGTGTAAAGAATAAGACTTGTTATCTGAGTCTTGAAGAAGATATGTGCCTGGTGTTATTAAATTTAAACAAGTTATTGAGAAATATGATATTTGAATTTAGTTGACGTTTCCTTTTACTGATAAGTTAAACTGATAATACGGAATTTGATTGCTTATTTTTCTTCTAAGAAGGGTGTTTTACTGTAAATTTCTGTAAAAATTCATGTTATATAACTTATGTTTTATCTTTTTTATACAGAATAAATATTTGTAGTGTTCTACAGTAAATCGATATTCTTAAATTTCCTTAAATATATGTCAATATAATCCTTAAGAAAAATGATTTAAGCATTTTTTTCATTATTAAAATATCAAGTAATATTTTGCAACTTTTTTCAATATAATTGTATTACAACCCTTTACTTCTTATGGCCAATTCCTTGACATAAATTCGTTGACAAGAAAATTTTCGAAATTTAAAGACAATATTATAAAATAAGACAATCATGCATTTTTTCTTGTTTTAACTTAAGCAGCCTACAAAAATGTTTTAACTTATTAAAACTTAGATTCTTGATTTAAACACCTTTTTTTTAAGTGGTCACCGTTTGCTGGAGAAACATTAAGTTCTTATAATAAGTATTAATTTAATGGAAAGGGAAGTTATTCTTATGTTCAGAAGGTTGCAAGATCGATACCGGGTCCAACCAAATACTATAGCGCAAAAAGATATTATGCAAATTAAATAAGTGTTTCCATGCTCCAATATCTTTCAATAGTTGTGGTGCGATGTGTGAAAGTTGATGCCAGTTTATGCATTTACCTAGTCACTTGTCAAAAAGCACAAAACAGTGAATTGTGTTTAGCAGCTTCAAAAGGAAAATATAGGCATAGCCGAAAACATATCATAAAAAAAATCTCCTTAACTTAAAGGATTATTAATTAACCAAAATGAATCTTTTAGTTATATAGACTCTCCACTAAACTTGGCCGGGTTGCTTATTCTATTCTGTGCAACGTTGAAATTTTAAATAAACTTTGTCATTTAACCATTAAAATAAACCTGGCTCTTTAATTAAATTTACACTATTAATTAAATGTATTTAACTAAACTTATCGTACTTTAAAATTGTAAAAATAAAAAAATGTAATAAACTTTATCTTTGATAATTGACAAACTATATTACAATACTCTCTGAGATAATGACTGGAGGAGTACCAGATTGACTTACAGTAAAGTAAACACGATTCGAAACTACAAAACTTTCAGTTTTCTAAAGGTTTCTAAAATTTTGCAAGCAGTTACAATTTTATTCGCTCGTTGATGAATTTCTTGCAATAATTTTACACGATATGTCAGATATGTCGATAGAACAGATATGTCAGACATTTTATATCGTCATCTGACCAAACTGAAAATAAATTTACAAATAGAGAGAAAAATGAATCAAATAAAAATACGGAAAAGAAGAGAGTATCTAATTAAATAAACGTCGGAATCATCGAATCAAGATTGAAAGTAACCATTCATCAGTTATGAAAAATGAAAATTGGATGAGAATAAAAACACGGACGAATGGTCAATTGTCGGTAATTCCAGACTCTTCTATAAAAGAAAAAAAAAGATCTAGAGTTGCAAATTATGTAGTGATGCAACGCAGACGATATTGATGACCCTGTGCCAGATGAAAAAATGTAAGACATCATTTCTCGAAGATAACTCTTTCATTCCCAATAAATCTCTCTCATATATTTCCTCTCCAGTTAATAATAATAATATCGAAAAAGGAATAAAGGAGGTACAGTCACAGGGAAGAACAGCTCCTCAACAATTCGACGACGTCCATAAAAAGGAACAAGATGGATAACGTCCCTTCCAAAGATGTGATGAATTTTTCGTTGTTAAAAAGAACGATTTTTTTTCTTCTTTTTTTATAGTTTATTTCATTCCTGGAATCTCTTTCAGCGCTGTAAAGGTGTTTAATTTTCCGTAATTGGCCGTGAGCCAAAATCAGTTGGGAGGGGGGAGATTTGGGGGTCGCTTTGTTCTTTTCTGGAACCGTACCTGCAGACGAGTGTCGCGATTAGGGTAAACGACGCAGAATTTTGCTGCGGAGCACGACGGGTAGTCAAAAATCTGTCACGTGATTGATGGATGATGACGAATGGGGGACGCATCAAAATAGAGTTAAGGTGACGTAAGCATTTAACAGCCCCGAGAACAACGGCGACGAAAACAAACAAAATAAGCAAATCTAGAGAGTTTACCGGGTCAGGCGTGTTGGAGGAGTCAATATTTTGAGATAACTCTCCGGGACAGGCGCGCTTTTAAGCGAAGAGAAAAGGGCTACTGTTACAGCAGCCAAGAAAACAGGGATAAGTAGCGGGGAAACTATTTGTCTAAAGGATTAAATAGAAGCATTTTTTAACTCCAAACAATAGAAGCAATGGATGTATTGTTTGTTGTATTTTTGAGGCTCATTCTAAAAGAATTTACTATATTTTTAAGAGATAATAACGTAATGTTATCAACATGTCACTTTTATTTAATACAAGTTTTGTATCCATTTTGATAAGATATCCACCTGGAACACAATGTATTGAGAATGAGATTTCGTATTTTTATGCTGAAATGCTATTGTTAAATACTTTTCACTTATTATACAGTAAAAATTATTTTATTGAAAAAAGGGGAACTATAAGCTAAGTTTCTCTCATCCATCTTATCCACTTGGGATACAACGGTGATTTGTCGGGAGAAGACATTACTTTCATGTCCGCAAGGAAACTGGTTCGATACCAGATCCATCCAAGGCTTCTCGTATGGAAAGAATCTATGTCCGTTAAAAGCTTATTACAGTCTAATATTTATTGATGTCGCGTGAAAGTGGTTGGGTTTGATTGACACTCTATGATCACTTTTTGCTCACGAGTACAATATATAATTATACCGGATTTCAAACCACTAAAAACATTCATGCTCGAGATGAGACTCAAACCCATGAGCTGTTGAATGGAAGGCTAAACGCTAACCATTTGGATGTCACTTAGGTAGCGTAAAGGTGGTTGCCAGGTCAAGTACTGTTTTTGTTACTTGAACGAGTGGTACCAACAGGCCATGGTGAGCTAACAGTATATGTAATATAATAAATAAAATCATTGTCCTGTTTGGAAAACAACGGCTTCGATTCCTACTCCATACTCCAAAGATCGTCATATTAAGTGGACCTACACTTGTTAAATATTCGTAGTTTTCAATGTATTCAGTTTACAGTGGTATAGAAATTTAGTAGTGAGTGTGCCTGTTTAAGTCAGCTCGTTACTTGGCTATATTCAAATTAATTAGATTGATAAATTTATCTGTAACCGTGCACAATAATTTGAAATTAGAATAAAAAACACATATTTTTCAGATGCTTAGGTAAAAGTTGCCTGATTTAAAATAACAGTTAAAAATTAAAACTAGATAATAACTACATTCTTCTCATTCTTCAACATACGCTGACTTATTATATAACTATGCGTTTCAACTACTTTTTACATTCTGCAGCAAACGCAAAATAGTTTCTTTTTTATGAATAAAAGCAAATAAAAATTTTACATAAAACTAGATAATTTTGATAACTTCAGCAAATAAATGAATACTCTTATATTAAATTTATGTATATAAATTGAAGGGAATTTGAATTTTCAACTGAAAAAGAACAATTAGGATTTTTACAGCTAAAAGAAAACAGTTACCCAAAAGTACAATACTCTTTTTTTTCATTCAGGAATTTCCCAACAAGAATTGTTATTAATTTTATGTAAAAGAGATATATTGAATAAAATTGCTTGATAAGAATGGGAAATGAATGCGTTATTGTACGCTGAAAAAACCTTTATTCAGCAAAATATTATCTTTCGTATGTGCCTTTTGGCATCAATGAGGAATGACAGATGTATAGAACGATACACCTTTAACCATGATGAAATCGTCACTTTCTTTCCGCATTTCACTAACTGCCTAAAAAAGTTCAAAAGACGAGATGTGATGCATTAACCGAAACAAATCATAACCGAAAGAGGCGATATTCAGAGTATATGTGGCAGACGTATAAAAAATTCCCAACTAAGGTTACTAAAGAATTCTTGACGAATTCTGCAACATAAGACCTAGTTTTATATTAAAGCACTTTTATTAGGCGGAAACCACAGCCAGTAAATAAATATTTTTCATTAATTTCATAATTCAATAAAGACAATTATTATGTTAAACTTTTGCAATTACATATATAGCTTTAACTTTAATAATACATAACAATTTTCATATATTTACAATTTTCATAATACAGAACAATTTTCATGTTCCACTGGATATATAGAAAAACTTTTTTGCTGTTGACAACTTGTTTCGTCATTGATGTTACTGTTTTTTCCAATATTCAACCAATATTTTTTGCATATCGTGTTGTCATGATGACCATTTTTCTTTTCCGTTGCAATTTTTTACATCAAAGATTGTTTGCATTTCTTGATTACCGAATTCAACACGAGTTTATTCTTATTCCACTAGCTAAATGTACTTGGTGCTCACATTCATGTCTGCCGAAGTTTTCTCATTTCGTATAAGTGATTAGAAATCATTTTTTGTGGTACTCCAAATTCTTAGGGGAGTTCTTTTTGTGTTTGAGATACATCTTCATCTAATAGTACTTGGAAATCTTGTCTTGCTTTCAGTGGAGCGCTTCAGTATTCTTCATTGCTTACATAAAATCGCCATCTTTGAAACTTCAAAGCCAAATTCCACATTTGATTTTGATACGATTTTCTTCCCAAGAACAGAACAAATTGATTTAAATGTTTTGAAACGCTTTTCCCTCAGTAAAAATCGTAACGAATGAAGTGACGAATAAATGACTTATCACGTGACATTTGAAAGTTTCTTTACTTTTTTCCACCATCTACGTACATCCTAAATTGTTTTTTATTACAAGACAAAAACGTTTTATGCTGATTGGTGTGCTATTTTGTACAAGACGTCATAAAAACATGCTTTTTAGCTTCTTACTACAGTTGTATAGTTTTTATTTATTTTAAACCTAAGACAATAATGTTGAAAATGTATAGAATTATAAATAAAAGAAAGAAATTAAGAATTAGAATCTTAAATTTCTGAAGGTAAATTGTAATTAATGTGATGTCGATAGGGTAGTTACGATTAAGACATTTGAAAATCTAAAGAGAAAACTGCTAATGTAATTTCATCTTCCACTATCAGAGCTTCCGATCAATGTCGACAAATGACAACATTGGATTGCTATTAGATGAATACGTCACTCAAGAAGCATTGCTTCATTATATGCAAAGGAGTTTGAATCTTCTTGTCAATATTCAGCTAGAATCAACCTCAAATATTTAATTTACAAACTTATCAAAAATTCATTGAGTGAGACAAAATATTTAATTGTTGAAGAAATGATCTTTCCACTAAAAAGATTACTTAACCCTTCTTTGCATGATTTTTTCTTTATTGGTGAAATTAATCAAGTTGATATAATTCATGTTCAAAATTAAAGGAAAAATGGTTAAAAAAAATCTTAGTATATATTTATAGTATAAATTTAGCAAAAAACAATATGCTAAAAATTTCCATCATCATCCAAAATTAGATCATTAGCTTAGTACTAAATAGAAATAAAAGAGGAAAATAACAGAAATACGTGTTACAAACCTTTCTTCCACTCATTTTCAATTTTTTAGCAATAGAAACTCTAATATAATAAAACAAAATTATAAACGAAATCATACGTTTATAGCAACTACAACAAACAGCGGAATGAGACAACTTTAAGCTCGTTTTACTGATAATGACACTTGTTTATTTTTGACAGCTATGTTTCTTTTTATGCAATGGACATTAAAAAGGTATCCAAACACGAGCAACATAAAGTGAACTTGTTATTTTATATAATTTTTGGGCATTATAGGTTATGATGGAAATTTCCACCATTATGCAAAGAAGGGTTAAAATTTTGGTCAATTTTAAATTATTTCCAAATTTATGAGAAATTTATTAAAAAACAAGTTTATTGTAGTAGAAATGTTCATTATTATTGAGGATTACATAAAAATTTAATTGATAAAAATAATCTATAAATTTATGAGTAATTTCTTAAAGATTAGCGCAAAACATTAGCGTTAATAGATAATAGATTAGCGTTAATAATTGATGTAGAAGTGTTAGGTTTTCTTAAATTTTAGTCAACTTCCAATTATTTCCATACATGGGAGACATTATTTAAAGATTAGCATATATAATATATTAAATGCAGTAGAAATATTTTTCTATAGAAAATTTTCTAATAAATTAATAAAGGAAATCAACTGTGTTGAAATATAACTCATTTTTTATTTTAACTGCCACCAATTTTTAAATTTTTGCTTGCAAGTTACAATGTAAGAATATTGAACATTTAATGAAACAATATTTCTAAAACATTATTCAGGTGCCAGCTATTTATTTCATTATTCAGGAAAAAAGAATAAAAAGAACTTTTGCTATACATTCTCTTTTTATGAAAATATTTAGTGAAATTATCACTCAAAAAAAAATTTTTTTTTAAATAAAAAAATAGTTATTTTCTTCATCAAAAAGACATATTGCTGATAGGACTGTTCAAATTATTTGTTGATTTGTTCAGTAGAGTACTAATTATATTTTCTTAAAAATTTTTCATAGTTTGTTAAATTGCTACACATAGGCTTAATACTAAGATGTTACGGTTCTTTAAAAAGGGACCACATACAATGTTTGAACAAAAAATAAAAAGTACAAATTACTAAACAAGGAAAAATGAATGTCATATTTTTCAGTTTTACATGCACATCTATCGGAGAGAGTGTTTTTGAGTTTTCCGGGTTTTCTTCTTTGCAAAGCATGAATTTGAACTACTAGCTGCTAAAATTTATTTCGTAAGGCAATAAGCGATTAAGTCTTATACAAGACTTATTGCAACTTATAATTTATTATATTAAAGTTTCTTAAAAATGGGGACTCTATAATTATAAATGTCTTTCAATCCTTTATTTCATTTAATAATTAAATCTACAATAATTTCTTTTCCTTAAAGTTTTGGCTTTATTTTAAGTTTTAATATATAAATCACCCAAAATTTTCAAAGAACAAAACAAATTTTTCGTATTTATAATTTATTATAACCATAGTATAATAATTACATAGCACGATCAACAGTATTCAAATTTTAAAGAAATGAGAAATTTTTAAGCGCATATGTAAACTGATTTTGTATAATGTGAAGCTACTCTCTTTTTAACACTACTCATATTAAGTGGGAGAAAAATTATTAAAATCTGTATGCATAGAATAAAGCTATCAAGGATATTTGCATGCAAGAACATTTTCATCTATGCGTCTCATTAAGTGCATTGTACAGTTTTATGTTAGAATACTTTTTTAAATATTCAGTTTTTATAATTTTTTGGAAAGGATTTTATTCCACCCACTCATATATTCTCAAAATAAAAAAAATTGAAGAAAATAAAAATAAAAAATAAAAAACAATGAAAATGAATTTTAGCTTATATGTGTATTTTTCTTAAATATGTATTTGTGCCTTCAACAAAAAAGGAATAAATAAAGAAAAAAAGTGCCACTTACTGTGTTTTGAATGCAAATTAAGAACATTAAAAGGAGAACCAAAAATTTCATTTGCATATATTTCAGGATGGATAAAATGCGATTTTTATTTTTTGGGTTTTGTGTAATTTCTAGATCTTTTAGAAAGGAGGGCCTGTAACGACTTTTCATTAGAAAAGATTACAAGAAAAAAAATCTATGAAAGCATAAAAAAATGAAAAGTACAAATTGAAAAAAAGCAGACGATTTTCTATTACTTTAGGAATGGGAGAAAAATTGAAAAATCAATGAATTTTATTACTATATACCGACAGATCATCATTTTATATTCTTTTTTATCCTATGAATTGTTTTGTTTCGTGCAACTATCTGTGAGAAAAAGCGTGTGGGCTAGGTAAAATAAATAAATGAAATACTTTCTTTAAGCAAAGGATTTTTTTTAAAACATTTAAACATATATTTTTCTCTAAATATTTCTACCATTTCCTTTTAAATTACTTTTGTTATATTCTATTAAATGTTTATATATATATATATATATATATA
>JAPDSC010093957.1:0-29613 GCA_026290005.1 Latrodectus geometricus | reverse complement strand
TATCTTCGGTCCTTAGTTGTGAATGACCCCAGAGATATATATATATATATATATATGGGGTCACGATGGCCTGGTTGGCTTCCGTTGTTAGTTCGAATCCAAACTATTCGAAGATCCATCGTGTAGCTCATGGTTGTTGGGCACATTAAATATGTCATTGTTGCAATGTCCTCCATGTTTAATGATACCTCTGGAGGCAGCAGGCTTATGTTATATCTCTGCTTCTAAATTACAGAAATTATTTTTGGGTCTATGATGTCACACTTATTGGGTGCTCCACTGCATAATTTGCCCTCACTTCGGTCCTTAGTAGTGAATGCTGACGGTGGAATTTCTAGTATTAAGGGTCATTATACAACAACAACAAATTTGTCTACATACATAATATTGACAATGTTTTGTTAAAATGTGTAATGGATTTCTAAAAAGTAACACATTATGAATATGTCAGGGTAGTTAATGATTCAAAATTGTATTTTGGAACCCTCTGTAAGTCATTCCATATTTGTTCTATGAAGTTGTGAGATAAGTTGAAATGATTCTAATAAACTCTCTTAGAGCCATTGGTAAGAAATTTAGAAATGAATGTTTTCGAGTTTGTTTCGGAAAATCTTTTTCAAAGTGCAGAGTGGTCTTATAATTGAGAAACGGTGAATCCTCTTTAATTCAAAGTGAAAATGCTAAATTTGTTATTTATTAGTACGATAATTTCCTTATTGCACAAATGCCTCATTCATCATAATAGCTTGAATCGGACTCTGTGAATATTCTTTATGATTGGGGAAATGTTGACAAATATTGAAGTCATACGGAATGCTCCATGAGAAGTGGATTGGTGTGAAGTATGTGGGTTAAAAATTACTTTATCCAGCGACTTTCCGGCAAATTAATTTAAATAAAATAAATAAATAATTGAATAAAAATTTGTGATTAGGGCCATACATTATGAAAAGGCCAGAATTCGGTCGAGTTGCAAAGAAATTGGTATATATATACTTTACAAAAATTTTAAAATCTGTAAGAGACATTAACTTAAACAATAAAGCCTTCCAGAATGCCGTGAAAATAAATATTTTTAATTTCTTAAGCAATTATTTTTGCAATAAAATGAAGTGTCTTTTAACAAGGGTGAAAAATTCACTGCACTTTTCACGGCTACTCCAGCCTAGGGTCCTCGAGACGATAGCAACCTTTTATCTCTCTCCCCCCTCCATTCTCGACCAGCCTCTTCAAATTAATTTCTTCCATAGACTGCGGGCATACCTGTTCAACTGTCATCTAATTAACAGCTACATGCAGATGGTAATGGAGGACCCTCTACAATGGTCGAACAACGGCGCTACCTTTAATGAGTGGCGTCGATAACGACGACTTAATTGAGTATGCAAATGAGGCCAGCCCTCCCCCTCCCTTTGTAAGGGCAGATCATCGGCATTCTTTTGCAGCAGACGATCAAAAGATTCTTCAATGAGCCTATCCCACTTTTCCCAGCATCATTTTTTTTTTCTGTTACGAAATTTTAAGTATAGAGTGATGAGATACTATAATTTTTTGGACAACCAGGAATATTTAGGAATATAAAGAAGTGCTTGTAAGCTGAATTTGAATAGATGTAATTTCAATCTCGTTGATTTTTAGCATATTTTTGTATCCGATTCTTGATTAGACGAAAGGGCAAACGAATGAGTGACGCCTTTTGATTGAACAGTTCAGGGGTTAGAAACCAATTTCAGGTTTCTATGTTTGTAGTCGTTCAAAATCCACTTTAAGTTGTAATTCCTATATCTATTTAGCCACCGTGTGCATAGAATGATCATTGAACTATAAAGAAACCAAGTTTTTATTTGCATGTCTAACATATCTTAACTGATATACATAAACATTTAGTGCATTTTTGTCATTTTTTATTCCGACTTTAATACAACTGTGTTAGCAGCTGGATAGTTTGTGTTCACTTTTTCAGAGAGTTCAACAGTTTATTGATTTATTACTCACTTCACGAATGGATATTTATTGTGGTTTAGATTCGTGTAGATGTTGGTCGATTTAGTTGCAACATGCAAAATGTGATAGTCGAGCAATTAACAAACCAAATCAAACTTAGTATTATATACCAAATATCTAAACTATTAGTAATCATTATAATACTTTACATAGCAAACCTAATATCTTACGCTCGAAATAATGGGTTATATACTCGTAACGCGGCTATATTCCATATACACGAACCCATAAGAAAATGAAATTGCACAAAATGACTCTTTGGTTTAATAAAAAAAAAATTAAAAAATGTGTGTATAAAACAACCTAAAAATTTAGTTTCTGGTTTCAACTTAGAAATATACTTAATTAGTAACAGCTCAAATAGTGAGATTTTATTTTATTCATTTTTGTGGATTTTAAGGAATTCAACAAATGAGTCATTTTTATTGGGTGATGCAAATAAGTTATTTTCTTCGTGAATGGTGTTTATAAAGAGTTTTGAAAATCTAAATGCTATATTCATGTCCATAAATTAAGGATAATTCAGAATAACACAGAAATTAAACTCTAAAATAAATTTTTCACATGTAGAATTATCCCACATATCTTGAAGAATAATATGCAAATTATACGAAACCACCAGATGGAGCCCATAGTACGTCAGAATGACGAGAGTGTAAGAGACGGAATATAAGGAATGATTGAATAGAAGTAAAATTGTTCACAAGCGTTTTAAAAGTTATTTCAGTGCTATAACCACAAAGTTATGGAAAAAAAGGAAGCATTTGGATGATGTTTTCAGTGGTAGAATTATCGGCAGTCTGGAATGTGGACGTACCCAGCTGAAAGCAGCCGAGGAAGTGTCATCTCCAAGCTTTGGCAACTGTTCCAAAGATGATGGTAATGTGAGTAGGCATCACAGCACAGGTCGCCCCCGAGTTACGATGCCGAATGAGGACCGGCAGTTACTGCCAAAAGAAACAGACTGAACACAGCATCAGACCATGTCAGCATCCGTCTCGTTAGCTCTCTTCAGATATCGGCACGACAGTTTCAAGACAGACTGTGTACAGACACTTAGGGCATATTGGTTCTATATGCTCGTTAGCCTGTCAGATGTGTTCCACTAATCACAACTCACTGTTAGCCTGGAGTACAGAGAATGCATTGTGAACACCGCAACATTGGTCTTGTGTGATGTTTTCTGATGAGTCCAGGTTTAGCTTCCGTTCTGATTTTCGTCAGACTTTAATAATGAGAGGGCCAGGTACCCGTTACCACCAAGAGAACACCATTGAACGACACCGTTACGGTATTGCAGGATTGCTCGTTTGTTGAGGAATTATTCTGGGTTCCAGAACTAACCAGCGTGTTCAGAAAGTAATCATGACTGGCCACATCTATCGGGATGTCATTCTGGAACAACATTTACGTTTGTTTCGGGACGCCGTGGATGCAGAATTTCTGTTTATGGATGACAACGCCCGTCGCCACCATGCAAATATCGTAGACGAATGCCTTCAATCGGAAGATATCACCCGTATGGACTGACCAGCATACTCATAGTACTTGAATCCAAAAGAGCATGTGTGGGACATGCTTGTCTGACAAATTGCAGCCCGTCAACACGCTCCCACATATCTACCGGAACTTCGGAGAACATTACTTGATGAGTGGTGTAATATTCCCCAACATCAGATCGATAATTTAATATTCAACACTCCTAGGCGTTGTATGGCCTGTATTGCATCGTCTGGGGGGCATACTATGCATTAACCATCATACCAACCATGTTATATTGGTTCTTTTTTAAAATTTGCTCCAGGGAGTAAAAATCGCAATTTTTATAAATGATGTCGAACACGCAGCATCTTTTTCACTCTTTACCTTTTGTTTAATAAATAGATTTTACAAATAAGTCACATTTGTTTTGCTTCTGTCTCTTTCTTTGCCAAAGCTTGCATTATCTTTTATTTATAAACACGAGTGTATTAATTGTCGTATATTGTTTTAGAAATTTTACAATTAAAGATAATATACTTAAATTTAAGAGAAAATATTAATTTTTCATAGGTATTCAATATACTACTGTTTAGTGCTGTATGTTCAATGATAAATTCTAATTCTTTCCCATAGATCTGTATTAAAAAGATTGCCATTAAGTATCCAATAACTTTCATAATGAAAATGTTATATAATAACTATACAGTTCTCAATAACTTTAATCTAAAATTCATCCCCATTCTTATTGACTTCAACTTAATGCAAATTTTTGTTTAGCTATTCAGATAAATCCTCAAAATAACTTACATAAATGAGATTATTTATTTGCTTGTTTTATTACCTTTAACTCCTGTTGTTTTCTAGTTTTAGCTGATTTTGTAAATTTAATGATTTGCGTATAAACAATGCAAACTTTTGATATTATGAAAAAACGCATTGATACATAACGCAGTTAAACATGAATTTTATGTATGTATATATTGTAAACCTATCATATTTTCAAATGTTATATCAAATCAGCTGTCAACTTCTTTTCATCATTTATCAATAGCATCAAAACGCAATAAAATATCTCTTCCACAAAAAAAAAAAATAAATTCTGATGTGGATGACGTCAATCGATGTGTCAAAGCACGTCATTTAATCAATACCTCTTAAGATGAATCAAAATTTTTCGTCATTGTGTAGTTCTAATGTGATATAAATCATGATATCCAAATTTACACTAATTACAATAAGTCGACGATGTACATAAAAAAAAAAGAACAATTAAGAACAGCATTAGGAAAAATTCTTGCAAAATACAAATATCTACTAAATTATTAATTGAAGATAACAAGAAATAACGATAATATTAAAAAAAACAAAAAAAACAGACAAATTTAGAAATGAATAAGATTTTCTTTAAATTATGAATGCTATAAAATCATGTCATGTTTTTTTCTTCATCAAAGTATTTATGAAATATAAAAAAACTAATGCAGTACAAAAATGAGCTTCCGTCATAACTAATTGAATCTAGAAAGAAAGAAAGACAAAATATTATTTAGAAAATATAGAAAGAAAGACAAATAATAAAGGAGAATTTCCCAAACACAATGATGCATAACTCAAAAACGTAGCATGCTAAGAATAATATCGCTGCATATTTTTCCGGGAAACTATCAGAATTTTAAAGAGAGGAAAAAAAAAAAAAAAACATGTAACAGATAAAAATAAAATAAATCTTAAAAAATAAATTACCTTTTCGAGAACAGAAGCAGGGGTGTGGAGAGAGGGGAAAACAAAGTATAATTGAAAGTAGCGTTAGTTTTTGCCCTTTGCTGTGCTACCAGCGGGTCGGTATGGTTAATTACTGGGTTATTAAAAATCGTCACGAATAATAATTTATGAGCGACATGGCAAAAAGAAATGAAAAAGAAAACGATAAAAATGTATTTTCCACCGCTGTGAGGGCCGGAGAAGTAATCGTTCTTCCCGCGGGTTGTAATTAAATCAACCACAAAGAAATTGATAAACAAAAAATACAATAAAAAATATAATACTGAACTGAGAAAAGGGGTGTAGAAGGGGGGAGGGGTAAGTAAAGGCAATGAGGGTGGAGGATTCTTCATAAAACGTGATCGTCGAAAGGTAGCAATTCGGCGAACAATGACAGTCAACTTTCGATGTTAAATGATTTCAAAACGTGACGGTTTTTGGAGCTGACCCCCCACCCCCATTTTTTAACCGCTTCCTCACCTTTGATACGAACTGAATCGAGAGTATCGAATTTTGAGTCCGTGATTAATTTCATTAAACCTGTGATGACTACGTTTGTTTCATGCTCTTTCATTTTTTGACATTAAAAATCGTCTGCCCTTTTTACTTTTATTATCGTTGTATTTTTTTCACTCGATGAAGTTATAAATAATTTAAAACTTTTTAGTTTTTCATCTTGTTTAACTTGCGAATATATTTTTGTTACAATTACTGTAATATTAAATTAGACTTGTTGAGAAATAAAATAAAAATGAACAAGGTGTCTTTCAGATACCTGACACATTATGATGTAAACAAAGTTTTACCATATTTGTTCATAATATGTTTTATTTAACGTGTAAAAATTTCAATGGATCATTTTTATTATCATTTGAGCAGCTTTTTCCGTAAATATCTTCTTTGAGAGCTAGCAATTTTCAGTAATCTTGTTGATCATTTTACAAGAATAGATTAGACTTCGCATCCAAATCATCTGACATAATATAGCCAGACTTTTCCTTCAAAAATTTGTAAAGCATATTGTTTGCAGAAGGAAAAGTGTCAATCATGTTATTTTTTCCAGAAAGATCTGTTTTGTGAAGATATTACTACAGTCAATTAAATAAACCAGATAAATTTATTCATCTCATGGTTGTCAGTATGTATGCATGTCAGTGTTTTATTTACACTTATTTGAATTTACGAATATCCATCATTTTTACATGTATGTATCACTATTGCGTCTATTCATCCCATAGTTGCCCTCATATCACCTAAATCAGTGTTTCAGTAACACCTATCTAATTTTACAAGGCTCAAATCTTCCACACGTATGTATTATTCCAATTACGTTTTTTCATCCGATGTTGCCAGTGTATCAAGCATGTCAATGTTTGAGTAACTCCTATCTAGTTTTACGAGGACTATCTCTTATACATGCAATGTATCACTATTACGTCAGAGCAAACAATGCACGAGGCGATTTTTATTTCTCGATGATTAATCACGCGGTCGTGTTCAAATTCATAAGGCAAAGAGTTTCCAACAAGACTTAGACTTCTAATCATTCAATTTATAGCACTAATATGACAATACATGTATTTAAATATGCCTCTAGAATCTTTTATATACAAGACCCATTGTGGTAGTTTAGCTTTCTGAGCTCAAGCAAATATATTTACTTACTTTTACAATTTTGACGCCAGCCACGAGGAAGAGAATGGATTATTTTCTCCTAAAGGAATAATTTTTGCTTAAACATTCTTTATCTGTTATCAGAAACCAATTAATTAAACTAAATCTTAAATTAAACACTTAGAATTCAAATAGAAACAATGTTTTATGATATCGTTTGCAATGCAAATGCCTACTCGATGGTGAACGAAACAATTATTCATAAGGCACTAAAAGTAATATAATCATTTTCTCGAGACTTAACATTTAGAAAAAACAAATGATTGTGACGAAGATTTTCTGCGCATGCAGTATAACAAAGACCAAATATTTAAATAGCGTATTCAAATGTACTAATTGCAATATTATTTTTATTTGTTACAAGTTTACAAATCTTCAAATAAATCTTACTGTGTGACACAATTAAAGCCCTTAAATGTTCAAGTGATGCAATGGCATTTTGCTACAACTGGGAAGGAGACGGTGCTTTGAATGACAACCACAACTGTTTTCATCCACTAAGGCAGCCGCAACAATGTGCATTTTTACACTTTCATTCCATCTGTTGGACGTCGGCCAATCAGGGAGTTTGTCTTCCACCTTGACACAAAGTCATTGTGTTACTATAATGCCTTGATGATTTCTGCAGAGTTCACAGTGTCAGTTGCAGTTAATTTTGTGTAAAATAGACTTGGTGAAACCTCTCTTATTTGAAAAGATGGTGGAATGCCTATTAATGCATTTTTATTTTTATATATAATTTTGATTTCTTAAAGTATAATAATTTAATTTTATTTCAAACTAAGAAACTAAACAATATATATATATATATATATATATATATATATATATATATTAAAAAACTTTTTGGCTAAATTTCGAGTATTTTTAAGATTTAATTTTTACATTATATATATGTTAACTTTCAGATTTAATGATTTTCTTAGCAAAAGCCATTTTGAAGTTATTAAGAAAACCGTTGAATCTACATCCATTGAAGGCCATACCGGTAAATCTAGTATTTATTTAAAATATAAAATTTTTTGCGTCATTAATTTTTGGATGGTTATTTTTCTTAAATATTTCCATTTACCTTAAAATTTACATCTTGAAGTATAGAATACTTTATTTTGAAGTATAGAATTTGCTCTTTGAAAATCTTTAAACTTGGCTAAACAAGGTGATTGAATTGTTGATGCTCTATTTTTTACTTTAGAAGTTTGAGAACAACTCCGATTCCTTAGCTATGCATATTTGTAAAATTTTGGAGCCTCTATTAAGATATAGGTTTAACTGCTATTGATTCGATCCAAACTTAAGGGTACAGTAAGCAATTATATGTCATAATCATTCACATTTCTATACAGGATCAGCCTCAGAGGTTAAGACTTTTTAGATAAATAAAACCACATTTGTCTCCTTTAAAACTAGAAGATGATTGGTTATAAGAACATTTTCGATCATCAAACCTTTCCATATCTTATAACGTGTATGTCTAACTTAGATTTTCTATACAAAAGCCATTTATGATATGCCTTTTAATAGCAACATTGAAACAGAATAGCCGAAGATATAAGCTTACACAACATTAATATTTATGAAAATTCTTGGATCTTTACATTGCTAATCCAGCAATCAATAATGAGAAAAGACTTTTTCGTCAAAAAAAATTTTTTTTTTTTTTTTTTTTTTGAAAATAGACCAGAAATTGCAATCTAACAATCAAAACGATAAGGGATTTTTCCCGTTAAATATCTCTGGTCTTTTAGAAAATAGATCAGACTACGGCATTCTTCTTACTTTTAGAATGCGTATAAATAAGTAATGCATTATGAAGACATTGATTGATGATATAATCAGCGTTGATCATTTATGAATTGACATTAACTGATTGAACTGTTGTATTCAGTGATTCACTGCTGAATTTGAATATTGTTGGTTGAAGGGATATGTTCTCACTTGTACAATTGGTATTCCAAATACAAGACTTAAAAAAAAATTTAGCTATTCAGTGAATTCCATTCAAATAAGTTACATAAAATAGGAGTTGATGAATTAGTTTTGTAGAAATCAGTGTTTTGGAATAAAAGAGCAGATGATCAGGTATGGAAATTATTAGAGTTTTATGTCCCGATGAATTTCATTAAATTTCTTCTTTACATTTTATTTGCAGCTTTGTAAGCTTCATTTAATATCAGCTTTTTAAGGATTCTCAAAAATCACTACTCACTTTCATAAAAGTTTGTCATCAAAAATATACAAATATTTAAATTGAAAATGTACTTAATGACATTGGATTAAAATTTTTAAAAATGGCTTTTAGTATAAAAACTAACTCTGACAATTTTTTTTTCTTTATGATGTTTAGTTTGTTTGTAGCTCATAGGTTTATTTTTTTCTTTTGCATATTAAAAGACTGACTAACCCGGGAGCAAGAATTTAAAGTGAATTCTGAACCGCTACACATACCCGAGGCCTAGGTAGGGATCAAAATCACGAACTGTTGAATAAAAGGCCATAGCAGTAACCATTTATTGCTAGTTCAGCTTTTGTTTATCAAAACAATATTAGAACTATAAAGATGTTTTAAAATATGGTAATGGTTAGTTGGAAGAGTAGCTCTATTTTTTAACCTGATCGGTTTTTAATGTTCATCGATATATCTCAGTAAAGTCTTCTATCACTAATCTAATGCCTAAGAAGAAGGTCAGCGTTATCTCTTTACTCACAATTTTTTATTCATTGATAAAACTTGATAGATACGAGGAGAGACTTTATTACTACAGTGATATCCAAAGATAGCAATATTTCTATTTTCACACAGATTACTTGTCTTGATACTATAAAATGTGTAAGAGTGATGATGGTACGATTTCTATTGCTACACAGATTTCTTGTTTTCAGATATAACCTGATAGAGCCTGATAAGGATTTTTGACATTATAGTCATTTATATGATGAAAGATAGCACTATATCTACTTCTAAATTTTTTTTATAGATCACGTCAGCATAATTGGATAAAAGCCACAAAGGTACTTTTGGTCCATGATGTTGAGTTCATGGGTTCGTTGAGTTCGAGTAAAATGGTATTATTGTGTCTACTTCCCAGACTTTTTCTTGTCATCTTATCTAAATTATTAAATAAATTATGTATCACTACATTGTGATGTTCAAATAAAATAATGGAGCTACTCTTACTTCCAATGGCTTACTTTAGTTTTCTGATATATAACTTGATTTACCTAAGCATAATGACTTTATATCAAAATTCTCTATTCAAATGGAAAGGTAAAACTATTTCTATTCCCAGATATATTTTGTTTTGTTATTCAAATATAATTAAGTAGAAAAACTAAACTCCGTGGCAAGACAGCCCTTCCTACAGCCAAGGCTTTATATCTGTTGTCTTGACAGAGGGCTCTGCAGTGCGAGACATATATCCTGGTTTGGTGGTCAGCCTAACGAGACATCGTCAGGGTTAAGTTTCCAAGTATGCTTAGTATTCAGTTTTATCGATCCACTGAAGGGATGAAAAGTTGAAGTAACCTTGCCCAGCCCGAGCATAGAACCTCAGACCTGTGCGTTGGGAGAGCGAAACGATACCATTACCCCATCAAGCTTCATAAGTTAGTACAAGCAGGGGGACTTTTAGACTGGTGAGCGTTATGGTGAGCGTTATGGTGAGCGTTAGCAGTATTTCTACTCTCATAGACTTGTTCTTGTTTCTGATATAATTTGCTGGAATCAATTGGAATTTATGAATCGTATTTCTAATTTTCTCGTGCAAAGTAAATCTTTGTATTCTTACAGGTTTTTTATTCTCTGATATAATAGTAAAGTCAGAAAGAAATTCTAGTCCCTTCTGTGTCTTGAGTGTAGAAGGATATTAATATTTTTATTATACAAACTTTCTGTTTTCCAATCGAACTTCTTAGAACCACAAGGAAAATTCAAACTGGTTATCTTCTTTATCCCAAATACTGAAAACTGTCCAGACATAAAACTGCAGTTGATATTTTGTTAAATCATAAATAAGTTGCTTGTCACTGAGTCACAAAAAAGTTGTTTATGTCTAAAAACGTAAGCCAGAGAAGAGTTGTATCTTTCTGCAACTGTTAAGCATTTTTTGATAGCTGAAACGTAAACTTATTTTGAAGTCAGAAAAAACTAAAAATTGATACATGCAGGTACAAAGTAGACATTCTTCTTTAAAATGATCTGACATTTTCTTATACAGCTTTTATCAAATATGGTTCCCCTATTTTGGTAAAAATATAAATTTATGAAATAAAAATAAATAATCTTAGAATTGTAAAGGGTTTAGTACCTTTTTGAAAAATTATAGCAAATTGCTAAGTCCCAAAAGACAATAAATTGTAGTTGGATAATGTTGAAATTTTAATTGCTGGATTAGTCTAAAGTCCAATATTCCAGTGTTTTAAGTCTTCTTCTAAGAGCATAGAATAAGCTTTTGAATATCATTGTACTCTATGGGCAATGTCAGGTCAGTTGATAATGCATTTCCCATTATGAAACAAATCTTCGATTCTACAGAACGAACAAGATTATGAACCATTTTTTTTTCTTTATTTGATAGAATGAATCCGTAAAAATAATTCAACTACAAACAACTTCGAGAGGTTATTTCGTCCTTCAAAAGGAAAACGCACTATTGTCGTCCTATTTCAACACTTCCCATAAATTTGAATTTCAATGGAAAATGATTAATGCTTATAGTACTTCTCTTATATTAGAAGTTTTTTACCATGAAAATAGGAAATTGTTGTCTGTGATTTAGGCCCGTCAATTTTCTCGAATGCCTCTATAATTTCGTAAACAGACCACCAGGCGAACAAAGAAAAAAATCACTGTGAAAGTGAGGATGATCCCCCCTCCTCCCTTTCATTCTTCGACTCGGAGCTCACTTGACAGGAAGCCTGCTCCAACCGACGATCAAGTAGGCACTTTAAGCAAATTAAAAAATAAACGAAACAAGCATAATAATAAATGCACACCCGAAGAATCTTTTGCAAATGACCGAAAGAGGTCAAAAATGAAAAAAGGTCAAATGCCAGGAAGAAAATGGTGAGGGGTAAGCGACGTGACAAGGGGAAGCTATTATGAATAAAACATTTTATGTCGCTGTTCTTTGCAGTTCAAATTCCATTGTTTACGTTGAAAAGCATTCAAGAGCAAATTACCGAGTATAGGTTATATTATGAAGAGAGGGGGTATGCGCACATACTTCTCGTCTGCTTAAACCTTTTCGCTTCTCCCCAAATTTTTTCCTAATTTTTTTTTCGGGAATGAGCATCTTCGAGTGCAGTCTCTTTCAGTGCTTTTTTACCCAACTGTTCTGACAGTGTTTCTTACCCTCATTCAATAAAAGATGAATTTTTCGAATTCAGAAACAGATGCTTACTTGCGCAAGTGGCGATGAATTAATTTTGTGGAAGTTAATTGTTTTCTTTTCTTTTTCGTAATGGGGTTGAAGAGAGCCATGCAAAAGACGCTTTTGCCACGTTACAAAACTCTTTTACGAGATAGTGAAAATGACAGTAGCGCTCTTGTAGAGTCGTATAATGTCATTTTAATTTATGATTATGAATAAACAATTAAAATATTTAAATGAATATCACGCAGTCAAATAATTCAACAACGTAAAAACATAACCAGGGAAGTAAATAGAAAATAAATTAGAAAGTACATAAAAGTATCAAATTCCTAATTTAATAAGCAAATTGGATATATTTTTACGTAAAAGAAAAATCTTTATTTTTATAAATTAGAAAAATATTAAAATTTCATTAAACACTCCTGAATAATAGTAAATATTATTAAAAACAGTTATAAAATAATTAAGTTTTTTAGTGCGATAGGTTCTTTTAAAGGAAAACAAAACCGAATTATCGAAAATACCTGTCAAAAGTAAAATTTTAATTATAATTCAAATTATTTAAAAAAAATATAAATAATGCGTTACAAGTAATTTATAGACATATGTATTAATTCACTAGCATAAAGAGAAGGCTGATTAAAATAACAGCTTCATACATATTTAATTGCAAGTTAACTTCATGAAAAGTAATTATTTTTTCCCCATAGTTAATATTTGAATTTAATTAAATACAGCTGCAAAGAAAAGAAAAGGATTTTTAAATTTTTCTTTCGTGATATTTAAAATATGTTAAAAGAATTAGATTAATTTTTTCTCATCAGCCTTGATTGCAATTTAAAGAAAAAAACTGAAAAGCACAGTTAGAAATAAATTTGATTATAATAATTTTGACGTCTTTCACTGGTAATAAGATAGGTTTACAGAACTGATAATAATTAGCTTGGAGTGTTTTGAGTTCGATTCTTGAAAAAAGTGGTTAACTAGGTTTCGAACTTGTGTGTATTACAATGTATAAATATGCACAATAAATTATTAAATAAAAAAATTAAATCTTCCGGATAATTTTTAACTTTTAAATCCATGCATTTAAAAATAATAGATTGATGAAACGCTTGGGGTACAATTAGAAAATATATTTTCGGTAGTACAGTGATGTAAATTGTTACTTAAAAATGCTACCTCACACATTATTTTATATATATATTTTTAAAAGACTATATTTATACAGTGATGTATTAAACAGGGAAGAAGAATCGTTTTCAATATTTATGTAAAACTGAACTTAATAAGCTTATATTTCTAATCTCTGTAACCGAAATTAAAGTAGATAGCTTATATTGATTTATTGTGATAACTTGTCGAAGATAGCCTTACTGAATGGCCACTGTAAGTCCTTCTAAATTTTGTAAATTAAATGAATGAGAAGAGTTCTCTTGTTGGATGCATTTTACCATGCGTCCCATTTATTTTTATGGGATTAAGATCCGGACACTTGAGTGGCCAGAGAAGTAGTTGAATATCAGTCTGATGTTTAATATTGATAATTTATGACAGGATGTATAGTTGCATTATATTCTATGATATATCCATCGCGCCAAGGGAGTAAAAATATAATATTTCACAATGCGTTTGATTTGTCATTTTATCAATGTATCTCCTGTCTATTTACTCTCGAAGAATATCAAGGAACCATTTCCATGCAACAGAGTATAGCCTATATCATGATATTCCTTCCAAACTTTTGCAGAATGCTAGTAAAGCGACATCATTTCACGGCTTCGTGAGTTCCTCGCCAAATTTGAACTTTTCTGTTAAGGCAAAATAAACCATATTGTGATTCATCTGGCTCCACACCCATTTTTAATCAACAGGTGTCCAGTATCTTCTTTCTCAACACCCATGCAGACGAATTTTTGAATTTTGAACAGAAACGAATGCTTTTATCACAGATACTCGAGAATGAATTCCTATCCTTTGCAACGTTTTGCACTAGGCTTAATCTGAAATTTAATAGGAAGAGCTTTTTTGTCATCTTAAGTATGAAAGAATTCCTGCCTGCTATATAGTTCGTCAGAGACGACGTAGATGGTGCTCTTAGAAAACGATGCTCTAGCGTAATTACGTCTTCCAGACAAAAACTCTAAGTTCTGATTCCATCATTTCATATAATCTAATATATGATTGCTTTTGAGAATTCAGTGTGATTTGTTATTTTTATAATCGAGGCTCTTCTTAAAGGGGAATTAATAATAAGCCTTTTTTTTAAATGGTGAAAGATTTGGTGTTTTTCGATTTTACTTAATTCATCTTGAAATGCACTCTTACACCTTACTGATGTTTTTCTAACGAAGTATAACCTACGTCGTAAAAGGTTTGCATGCTTCATCAATAGCAAACATTTATATGAAACCTCAAAAATTTCTATTTAATTGGCCAGCTTCAAGTATTTTCATGTTAAGATCAGTAAAGAGAAGCATCCTTTGCCACGGGTGATCGGGTGGGGAACCACATTCTCCCTCACTGAATATCTGGAAGCCCATAGATTAGGGACAAGCATGTCTACCTTAATCTGTGACTTCCATAATTCTTCCACTGGTGTGTCATGGATGTGGAGAAGACGGTGCCATCTAAAGTGTAACTTCGCCACCTAACTGTAAATCAATTTGCAAAGTGTTTGGTGATGGACCAATATTCTAAACCAGTTAACTTTAAGGTATTGTCTCTATGTACATACACATAATTAAGTGTGATCTTTCAATAACTGATAAATTCAACTCAACCTCACAGGCATAAGACCCATCAACATCTTTTAAAATTATGCGTAATATTAGCTTCCCAATGAAGATGCCTTTCATTAGAAAAATAAATTCACTTTTCTAACACTAGTTGTACTTAAAATTTTGAAAATATTACTTTAAAAAACCCTTCAACTTAAACTGAAGAGAACATTTTTATGATTAAATTTATGATTTCCAAACATAAGGAACGGCAGATGTTAGTTTACCATAATATGCATTAGAATTACGTATAAATTGTGTAAATCAATTTGAGGTTTAAATATTTTTCTTGGCGTAGCCTTCTATGTAAACCTAAGTCACCAGTGTTTTTTTGTTTTACCATTCTAAATCCTGATAAATGTTTGTTTTCATTTCCATGTTTGTTTTCTACGTGTCTTGAGCTAAGGCTCTTCCGATAGCGGTGGTGGGCGTCTCTTGATAGACGGCGTTGAAAGTTGAAACCGCTTGACCCTTGGTCTGCCACCCACTGAAGAGCCACAGCAATCTCTTCAGAGTCGGCGTTCTTCATTTCAGACTATTTATCAGGAATAACAGCTTTTTGGGCTATTATGACCTACCCCAACGGGAAGAAAAACGCAAAGTAATCCGTCTTTATTCAAAGTAGTACTTGCTGAATTATTCATGACATTTTATGAATGAAATTATTACCCACGCTTTTGTTTATCAAACAACAATTCATGGATTTTAGCTCCTTAACTGCTAAAGCCAGCCACTTGGGGTTAAAGGTGAATGAAAGTTTACGATCATTTTTCTGCAATTTTGAATTTTGGAGTCAAAGTTTATTCTGAAGGTTTGTACGTGAGAAATTTGCATTGGTTTATAACGTCTTCATGAAAATTTTCAAAAATGTTGTAATTTTAGAATGGATTTCGTTAAAAACTTAGATTAAAAAAAAATAGTAAACATGTCCTAAAATTTTGAATAAACATCCAAATTAGCATTTTGAGATGTAGCTTAATGGTTAGTCAGCTTATTTGTTAGAAATTTAGAAAAAATTTGAATGGATTCCGGTAAAAACTTGGATGAAAATACAAAAACATTTGAAAAAAATACAAGCTAACAATTTTAGTAGGATAAAATAATAAACTTAGTGTTCTAATTCACAAGAAAGTTATAAAAAAATAGAAAGGATTTTCGTAAAATCTTACATTAAAAAAAAAGTAAATCTCATAAAATTTTAGATAAAAATGCAAATTAATATGTTTTTGGGAAAAGGTCAGCTGATATACAAATAATTAGTCAACTGATCTGTAAGGAATTAAAAAACTTGAATAAATTTCAGTAAAAGAGGGAAAAAATAAATAATTCTTAGTTAGTTTAGTAATAATAGAATATGGCAAATAACAGTTATGGCAAATAACAGCTCTAAGTTAGAATTCCCCAAGCTTTGGGTAAATCATAAATTAATATTTCGATGGAATCTCGGTAGGTTAATATTAAAAGTGTCATGTTCTTCCATTAAAAAATTACTGGATTGATTCAATACTTGATACTGCAGATCATCATGTTCTCTGAGAGTATCTAGGCACTTTAAAAAAAATCATTGTAGAAGCAAACGTCTTAATTCAAGTGAGGATTCCATCTCACATGTCGAGTTAATCATTCGGCTCTGAATCAAAATTACACGAAAGCAGTGTTTATTAGTTTCGATTGTGAGAAAATTCAGCTGGAAAACGTAATTCGAGAATCCACCCAATTTATTTAAAATAATTACACTATAGAGAGATTAATTATGGTCTTATGCAATTATTATAATGACGTAATTATTAGTATTAACACTTGGATTGTTGTGTACGCTAATAACTTTGAATATATATAAGTGCTTAATAATGACAATGACGCCAACATTTAGCGTTAAGTCTTAATTAAATCTTACACGATAAATAAAGTTCTCTTATAAATAAATGGGAAATGATTTTATCGTAAAATTACTATTTTCTTTTAACACTGCATACTGCAAAATTTAAATAAATTAGTTTTAACAGTTATATAAGAAAACTACATTAATTTTTTAAGTCTACTATTGATGTCTGATTCTCATTAAAATATTCCATCGGGTACAATCTTCCAAAATTTGAATTTTGAAGATTTCAATTCAATAATTTAAACTACAAGGTAAACAAGAAAGTTGCTGCCGTTTTCGCATTGCCACTAAATGCAGTGAGAATAAGTACACAAATAAGTGTATGACGTGGTTGAGATACCGATCAGTCGAGAGTAGGAATATGAGTCGTTATAAAAGCAAGTGTACCTGGCACATTCATCAATTGTAACTCGTACAGTAGCGAAGAGAAATGGGTATGTCTACAGAGCTAGTTCAAAACTTCAAAGTGGGTTTATTACCTGCTGCATCAAGTCGCCGAATATGTCAAGTACTTAGGGATAGTGCTGTAAATGAATGAACGGCAAGGTACAAATTCACAAATTCAGGTTTTTATTCTCCATCTGTGATGAAGCCCGCAATGGACGACCATATGCCTTGGATGCAGAAGCCTAGCAGGTGCCCAATGAGGAAGACAGTAGTCAAAGGCCAGGAATACTATACCTCAACTAGGTTGGGAATCTTTGTGCAATCCTCCATACTCACATGACCTTAGATCAACAAATATTTATTTCTTCCGTTTCATGGATAATCATCTTCGGGAAAAGTCCTTCAACAGTAAAGCAGACTTACATCAAGCACTTTCAGATTTCTTAGCTTGCAAAAAAATCATATTTTACCACTAGGGATTGCACATCTTTAGATACTTTGGCAGAAATTTCTGGATGCCGATGGTGATTACTTCGAAGAGTAACAATAGGCTACACTTTCTATTCATCATGTTCTTTTTAAATTATTAAAAATGACTGTTACTTTCTTTTTTTCCTTGTATGTTTTATATCATAGGGATAGTTATAGATTGGCGAGGAAAAACATCATTCTCGTGTTTGAAAAGTAGTGAGTTCAATACCTGACTTAGCTAAAATATATTTTGACGAGAGAATCTATTCTCGTAAAAATACTCCATATGGTATTTCTAATAGTGTATTGTAGAGAAAAGGGTATCAGCTCACGTATAAATCTCGTCATTGGAACATGATTCAAAAGTATGGGGTGACTATTCGCGTTTAATAGTTTCATCTGAAGAAATAGGCACTATTTGAAATGCATCATAATAAACAAACTTAATGTATTAGTATCTCTAAGCATGTTATGTATAAGAAAGGCTTTATTTTTGTGGCTGAAAAGTAACAGGTTCTATGCCAGATTCAGCCAAATTGAGCGGGCTTATGTATGTAATAGGTTCCATTGGGTCCAATGTTTCTCTTTTAATGAGGAATGAAGATGCCACACATATTATGTGTCAATTTCGTCTCTTGATCCTGGTTCATAATAACAATATAAGTTTAGCTGTATTAAACATCTTCGGTTAATAGAAATAGGTTGTCGGAAAAGTATATCAAAATAACAAATCTAACCTAATCTACTTTTATTCAATGTAAATTAATTAATTCATTATTGTCATTAAGTAAATCATAACAGGAACACGTAAAATTTTTTATATTCAAAATTTTACTTAAAATAGTAAGATAATGACACATATTCATATTTCTTTTGAAAAAATAAAATAGAATTAAATTATTTAAAAAGGCAATATATTCAAATTTTCAAATGTCGTATTTTTTATTTTTTTTCAATATTAGCTAGATTTTAGGGCTTTATTTCCAGTAATAAGCATTACTAAAATTTCTTCAAGAGAGAGAGACCACAACAAACAAAGAATTGAGCAATTTATTTAAATGCTCACAATTTATAATTCTGTGGAGGAAATAACAAAGAAATTTTGAAAAATAATAAATACAAGCGAAACATGGAAGATGTTCCCATTTATTGCCACAGATTTCGATCAGTGTTTTGAATTGAAATTCACAATATATGCAAATATACTGCGAACGAGGCAAAAGCTAAAATATTTAGTACTAAGAAAAGTGCCCCGTCGACAAAATTTTTGCTGTTTTCCCAATTCTGGAATGAAGGAGATGCAGAAGATTTTCTTATCGATTGCTTTTCGGTTCCAAGGAATAAAGACTTCAACATCTTTCTTTTTCTTATTCCAGAATTACGCTCCACTTTCTTCTTGTTTACTTTTTTTTTTTTTTAAGGAAACTTTGTTTAAAGTGTGGGTCAGGGAGAGGTAATCCTTGCAATAAATAAATAAAATAATATGAAAATCTTCCTTGTAGGAAAAAAAAATAAATCACAACGTAGTGTTAATAATTTTTATATACTTAGTCAATTAAACAGAATATATATACTATGTTATAAGCAACATTAAGGAGAAAAAATTAAACGTTTAAAAAAATGCTTTATCAAATATTCCAATAAATTTCATTAAACACTCTTTGGATAGTAGAGCATTGCACATATAAATGTGAAGTAAGGCGTAGTTATAAGCCTCCAAAAGCTCACTCTCTAAACTTGAAGGTCTTAAAAGCAACTTGAAATGCTTATAGTGTTTACACTTAGTTATTTAATTTGCAGCTTTTCTTAGTTTCGAATTAAAAGTTTTAAAAAAATTAAAATTTAAAAAATTTAAATTTAAAATTTGTTTATTTAATTTTGGCAAAGCACTTAATTTGTATTTATAAATATTTATAGTTTATCTTCAATTTTATATTTTGGTGTTTCATGATTTAGTATCGTTTTGCGGTGTAATTGGTTGGTTTAGACTTTTGTCCTTTCCACTATTTCAGAAAAGCTATACTTTATACCAGCTTAGAGAACATCTCCTGATGAAGTGTCACACGGTAACCTTTAGTAAATATTTCCACACCACACAAATGGCAAAATAAATAACATTTTCTGCGAGATTTAGTTTTAAAGGTTTCTTAAAAAATTTAGACAGTTCATACTACCATAAAGTCACACGTTCTTTCACAAAAGCCATAGACTCTGACCTTTCCGTTTACAATCAGTTTCAGCAAGTATGGTCTATGGAGATTTAACGGCTTGATTCTGCTCAACAAACGATATTCAGAAACTAAAGTTTGCGTAGAAGTATTCGAGATGGGGTGCCACATAAGTGAGAAGAATTTGAATGATCGAATCATCCATAATATTCAATTATCTCTGCTTGCACGCAACAAAAATCAAACCTTTTCTTGGACTATATCATAACTGGGGATGAAAAGTGGATTACCTAATAAAACATCATAAGGAAAATGGCATATTCTAAACCCAGAAATCATGTCCCCTCCACCTCTATATCGAAGCTGATCCTGAACAAGAGAATGTTGTGTATATGATGGGGCATTTGAAGACCAATGCACTTTGAATTGTTGAAATCAAACGAAAGCTTAAATTTCGAGATAGGGTGTCAGCTAAAAACAGCACTCCATGAAAAGAGGACTGCGATGTTCAATAAAAAGGGATTCATATTGCTTCATGACAATACCAGTTCATATGGTACTTTGGGAACTTGTTAGAAAGTCCCAGAGCTAGGCTGGGAAATTTTGTCACATCCATCATACTCTCCGGACCTAACACCTTCTGATTATCACTTATTCCTGTCCGTACAGAATTTTTTTGCCGAGTAAAAAATTCAAAAATGGAAAAGATATCAGACAAGTACTGGATCAATTTAGCTTCTAGAGATTTTTAAAAATGGGAACACAAATTGCTATCACTCTGCCAAGAAGTCATAAATAATGATGTCAATTATATTATGAAATAAAATTTATTCAAGGCATAAAGACAGTACCTCTCGGTAGACCTAATATATCTTCTAATTATTTTTGACGATTGCGATATATATTTCTAGCTTTTGAAATTTTCGGTGATTAAACTCTTGATTTTAAGAGAATGATGTGACCACTACTTTACAGTAAGCCAAAGAATTGATTGTTTCATAATGTGTAAAAGTAAGTGTGTGATTTGTCTACAGACTGTTCTTATTGGCTTACAAGAATTATTGGAATATTTATAACCTTCTATTTTTTAACCATATTAAGCAAATGAATAGACACCTGAGTTATTTTGTCCACTTTCATTAGCTCTCTAAGAGTAGTGATATCAATTAGATTAAGAAAGAAAACATTTCTCTGTGGACTAAATATCTGCATTCTCAAATAATAAGTAGCGCAGGTGGTTAGCATCCCAAAAATGTAATAGACTATGCTTGATTTTGTATGATGGATACTTTGCCAAAAACTATAACCCTCGCTGGAAGTAAGAAGATAGATTCTTTCTCCATCAATAGTAGCTCTGTTAATAAGTTATATGTATGTTAAAAATCAACAGGATTCATTGTAAATGTGCTGTAAATGGTAGGGAATATTGTGTAAGGTCAGACATCAAAAACACCTCCTTTATTACCCTTTAAGCAATCTATACAATTTTCACATGCATCATAAGGAGTATTCCAGTTATTGCCAAATTGCATCAAGTAAAATCTTTAGTGTCATGTATAATTTTGATTGCATATTTACTGAAAGTTACATAATAGTTAGAATTAAATCTCGAGATTTTAAACAAATAATATGGGATCTAATAGAACTATTTAAATAGCATTTTAGAATAAAAATAATCGAATTAAACATCAATGCCAAGTCATCTGAGTCTTAACATTTTTCTGATTCTCGAATCTTTTTTGATATTCTAATAATTCACTAGTTTGAATATCAAACAACTAATAAAAAATTTATTTTAATGAACAATTTTCAATATTGAAGGAAACATGTCTGAGAAAAAAAATTTAGGGAAAAGTTAGTAAAAAAATAATTTTGTAACAAAATGACAATAAAAATAGTGAAACATGACAGAAATTAAAAATATTCTCTTTAAAAACCGTGATGTATTCAGAAAGGGAATACTTAAGAAACTCTACTACAAAATAATGTTTTAATTCATGCCTCAGACGATGGAAAATAAAGTTAAATATCACTATAAAGACAATTTGGGTCTGTGTGATCGATTTTCTGATTATAAACACATAAATACATTATTCACTTCATATTATGGAAATAAAATATATTTTTAAAGCATTCGATTAATCTAATAATTCTCTTTCATTGTCTCCTTCAGCTTTATTCGATTTTGATGAAAACACCAATCGATATCAGACACTGCATGATCCATCATACAATATTTACATTTATCGTCTGCTGGCGACAGACAATGTTCCAAAGAATAAAATAAAAAATAGAAATGAAAAATAGAAACAGATGACTCGTTAAGAAGGCTTTCGCATCTAATGTGCATTTTTTGAGGCGTCGACTACAGCCTCTAATTTATGAATGTGAATTCGGGTGCGTGTTTTGGAAAGGAACATATCCCACGAATTTTTGTAATTTTTCATTTTAACTTGGTAAATATTGAAAGGGGAAATAAATTAATTTCTGTATTTGAAATGAAAAAAGTTTTTATGTGGTTAAATCATTTATTTTTAGATTATTGAGATCTTTTTATTAGCTAATGGATCAATAACTTCGGTATTATTTAAATGTTTTATTTTGGGAAAATTACAAAATCAAAATAGTTATCATTTACAGAATGTAACGAAAAAATTATTCAGAACTCATTATTATAATATAATTTTAAAATAATTAACTACTCGTTTGAATAAAAAAATGGCAGAAATAATTATGTGATTTATGATATTTCCATATTCAAACAATACTAATTAAATAAAACTATCGTAGGAATGACAATGCGTTTATAACATCAATATTCATTAAAAAAATATTATAGGAATAATATTCGACTAAAATTCAGTTGAATAAAAATGTTATGAACATTAGTAATAGAAGCATAAAATATCAATTTCCGAATAATATTCCTTTAAATAAAAAATCTTTTTAAATATAATTTATTAGTATTTTGAAAATGTTCCTTTGAATAAACATTAAGAATGATAATAAAAAATTTAAGTGAAAATTCATTCGAATAAAAAATATGACAAGAAATGATTATAATATATAACAATATTCGATTACTATTTATTGTGATAAAAATATCGGAGAATTATAATAGAATATACTGTCAATGTTTGGAATTGATTTTATTGGTCATTTTTAAAGTTAACGTTATGTAATATAGTCTTATTTACCCTAATTAAACACGATAATGACTGGGCAAGTAATAAGGACATGTTGATTGACTCTATTTTCGTCGTATAACTCTACATAGGCTTGTGGTGTCCTGGTTGGTTTGGAGCAATTTCTCATTTTTGTAAGGTAGTGAGTTCAAATCCTGAACCAATCGAAAATTCATCATGTTTACTCATGATGACTGGGGCAGGTAAAATATGTATTAACATAGTTCTCCCTATTAAATTATACCTCTTGGGGTGGCAAGCCAAATGTGAGGGTTTCTTCTTGGTTAAAGAGTATCACACACTTACTTTCGAGACTATGATGGGATACCCATTGGGTACGCACCGTATAGGGTACCATCAGTTTTGCTCCTTGTAATGCTAAAAGGTGAAAATCGTAGTAGCTGGGCATTATACAACAAAGTAATTTTCTATTATAATTAGGTTTTTTTCTTATTTAACCACTAATTTTTATGAAAGCTATAACTAAAATGATCTCTGATTATTAAATTTGATCCTGAACTACTATATCGTGTCCTCGCTTGAAGTCTATATGTGGTGATTATACCAATGAAATATTGAATCTACGAGTTTGTTGGTTGGATAGTAATATGTGTTCTTATTGTTAAATTCTTCTTGGTTTTGGTAGTTTGTTGATTAGCTGATTCGCAGTTATGTGGGGGGGGGGTATACTTGAGAGCTAATTTAACCAAGATCTACGGTATAAAATAAATTTAGATCCCCTATTTACAAACACCCTTACTTGTGAGATTCAAACCCATGATCTCTCGAAATCAAAATCAAATCGATACCACTTTGACACTTGCTCTGTTAAATTAACTACAATGAGTTGTTAAAGAAATCTATTTATAAAGTATGATTATTAAGGATACATGAAGTGAAATAACTATTGTTAATAAAAAATGTCAATGATTTATATTGCTAATTTTAAAGAAATAAATGAATTTTTAGGTGGTTTTTTTTTTCATTATATTGTACATTATATATATATTCGGTTAGGATATTACTTTCTTAAAAGCTCACAAACTACTATTTTTATTGAGAAATTAGAAAAATGTATATATTTACGATATAACTAATTGAAAAAATAAAAGCACACGTGCGAATAAAAATACCTATTTTATACATTTAGTACCATAGACATGCCAAACACTATTCAGCTTTAAATTTTAAACTCATTTAATGAAAGTTTTTTTTATAAAATATTTTTGCAAAATGTAATCAAGTTAATTAAAATTAAGTCATTTGGTCAAGTCATATTTGTATATCGTTTGATAAATATTGTATAATTTCTGTACCAAATGATAAAAAAAACAAAGAGAAATCGTTTAAATAAAATAACTCACTCCGGTTGTATCTGAACATTTGAATGAAAATTTGAAACGAACTTAGCACCTGAATCCTTCCTGCGAAAAAGGTTACATTGAAATTTTCTTTTATTGAATACAAAAAATCACTGAAGACGGTAATTTTAGCGAAAGAAAGGAGGGCAGCTGTCCGGTGAATGCTCACTCTTGTCCATCCCCCCTTTCAGGCGGTATCTGTAAAATATTTATATCCTAGTAAGGAAGCCAATAACCCTTTCTTAAAAGCGAGTTAACCAACTTTGCATTCTTTTTTATTTTCTTTTACTTCTTTCTCTTCTGAGGTTTTCTTCTTGTAGTCTTCCCTTTATGCGTTATTTTTCTTTTTTTCTTTTCTCTTTTCACAAACTGGTTTCCTTAAAAATCTCCCTATCTTGCTCTTTTTCTCGTAAGTAATAACGTAATTTACACTATTTCTCTCCGTATAGCGGCATCGAAAAAGATGTTGAAGTGAGTTCACTGTATCGGGAACTATTTATAAGAATTGAACATAAAATACAAGTTGAATTAGGATTGTAATTATTAAAAGAGAAATAAATACCGAAGAGAGCTTAGTAGGTATTCGAATAATACCAATGCATAACATTATAATCATGTTTGTAATTTAATAATAATTAATCAATAACAACCTAAAACAATTTCCCTATAATATTTATTTAGTTTATTATAATTCACTATAAGTTAATTAAATATAAGTTTCGACAAAGTGGAGTGAATAGTCTGACACTCTGTCGCATGTTACCTTAGGTGAAGACTTTTCATAGACAGTGAGGCCATATTTTCCAGTGAGTCATTAGCTTCACGGTGCTACCCGTAACAATAGAAGCATCCTTTGTCGCGGGCAGTGATTGGGATAGTGACCGGAATGGGCTGTTTGAACTCCGAGGGTTGGGAGCGTGTCCATGTTCATTTGTGACGTCCAAAGTCCTTCCATAGGTGTGCAGGATTGTGGAGAGGAGGGTGCCCTCTCAGGTGTACCCTCGTTATCTGAGCCGTGGTTCAAAATGAAGATGCTGTTGATGACGGGAGAATATTCCAGACCCATTAACCTTAAAGTACAATCCGGTGTATGCCTGCACTGCTATGAATGTATCACTTGAGAGATATAAAGGAAGACTCTCAGGCACCCACTCCCGAAATATAAATGCAATAAACAGAAATTTAAAATCCATTTGATTTTGTTCGACAGGGTCTGCATAAAAAAGTCTGATCTTTTCAATCCTAAGAGATCATTCCTATTGGACGATGGTAAGCCTATTCTACAAATTTTGACGGAAGGATAAGGTATCGAACTCTTTATTTGATTACGATACGAAACTAAGCGATGACTTGCTGTATTTGTAGATTTCCTCCGGCAGAAATACATGATAGTATATAAGCAAACGCACTAAAAGTAATCCTGCATTTCGTAGCAGAAGTGGTAGTAAGTAGTCTGGTGGAGAAAAGTGTCCTTGTGTCCGCAGGTTAACAGGTTCAATATTCTTGAAAGAATATTACGTTGAGAGAGCCTACTCACATTATTCATTTTAAGAAACTTATATAAACCTAATAATGGTGTTGGGAATGTTAGAGAAAATGTCACTTTAAGTGTCGAATTCATCGTTTGACCTTAATCAAAATTGCAAAGTTCCTCAAGCTTTTGTTGTAGGGAATAAATTTTAGAGATCAGCTTAATAAATATAAATAAACATCTGTATGTCTATATATATATTTTTTATTTAGATTATTTTTATTGACATCAGAAAACTTGAAATAGATCGTAATGAAATACAATGAGAATTTGAAATTATTTATTACAATCTCCAATTTAAACGTTGCATACAATATATTACGAAACCCATTTTGATTAGCTGAATGATCCAAACCCGATCTTTTGATTGGACCATCGTCTCGACAGTGTAAAGAGACGCACGATTTTACAAGTCAGGAGATAAAAGAAAAGCAAAACACCCGAACCTTCCAACCATTGGCTATTCTTATTAAACCCAACGAGACGAAACAGCCCCTTTAGATAGTTTTCATTTTTAGTTTCTATTTTAGCGACCAACTAAAGCAAAAGCGAGTGTGTGAAAAAAGAAACAACTTATCTCAACTCTGAGAACAGTTATTTACCCAGGATGCATTTCTGCTCTCGCGATGCATTAAATCTAAGTAGCACGATTCAATTCAAACCCCCCAGGAACTAAATAAAAAAAAATAAATACTCTCTTCCAACACCGAGTTGAAATTTTTTTTCTATACGAACAAGAGATTCGCATACATCGAAGAAAACGGATCTTTCAGAAACAAAAACATTGTAAAACACCCTCTAGCTAACAATGTTTTTAACTTGAGTGCTCACATTGTATACGGTTAAAGTTAAAGGGGTGGAAGGAAGGAGAAAAATGAAGAAAAACAAATATATATATCGCTTGGATGAAGCCGAAAGATCCAGGAAAGAGAAAAGGAAGGGAAACTAATAATGTGAATCATCGTTATTTATGTATGGAGGACACTACCTCCCACACTCACCTACACCCTTTTAAAGTAAAATCGGAAAGGGGGAGGGTGGGGGTCAAAAGATCAATTTTTGGAAGAAAGGCATTAAGAAAATCGAATTTTGTAGGTTCGCCTTTCGGCCGACCGCCAGTTCGAAAGTCGTTATGGTCCCAGGGGTGTTCGCGGCCCTGCCAGAGTCCGGGTCGGTGAGGAAGAGCTTTTGGGATTTTCTCGGGATATTGCGATTTTTTTTATGTGTATTTTGTTTCCCGCTCCCTTTAAGAAATCAAAAATCAGAGTATTCTTGAGGGATGCCTTGATCCACTGACTTCTCCAAAATGTACACAAAACAAGTATATTCTTTCCATTTAAATATAGAATTTCGATGGTTCAGTCGAATGGACTATGGAAAAGAGTGCTTATATGGAGTTCACTAATATTTCTGCTTGAAATTCCTTATCTCTCGTAAATTTTAAGACATAGTATGACTTCTTTCCTTTATTGGAATGCAAAAAATAATTACATAATAGTGAATAATACAAGTGTTACAATATCATCAAATCTTGACCCAAGCGAATGTCTATTTACATATAACTAAACTAACTACGAATTACTTAATCTAAACTAAGCTCTGTGGCAAGACGGTTGATCGAGAAGTCAAGATGTTCATATCTTTTTTCTTGATCGAGGGCCTCGTGGTGCGAAGCAGAAGTTCCTATTAGGTGGTCAACCTAACGTGAAACCTCCAACGTTTAGTTCCCAAGTATGTTTGGTACTCAGTATTAACGATCCACCGAAGGAGTGAAAGAGTGAGTCGACCGTACCCAACTCGAGGTGAGAGCTTCGGACCTGTACTTTGGGACCGCGAAACGCTACCACTTCGCCACCGAGCTTCCTATTTACAAATAAATGGCACACAATTTAGAATGATTTATAACGAGAGGCAAAGCTTTTCCACCAAATCCAAGTTTACATTATAGGTCGAATGGATATGTACGTTAATTCTTCCAGCAAGATTCATCATGGCTTGCTGGTAGGGTTGAAATTTCATATTAGAAAGTCATACACATTCGATCATAGCTACATTTAAAAAATCGAAGATCGATGTTAAGCTTCTATTTTTATCCTGCATATTGGCTGAAGTTGACGCTTGGAAGTTTTTCCGTTTATATCTCTTGAAAAACATGATTAGTGTCAATTACTTATGAAGAACTCTCGTAGATGGCAGAAAGAAAGGAATGTACAAATGTTTTACAGCATTTTTTGGTATTAAGCTGTTTTCTACCCTGTCTTGCCCAACCCTACAACTATTTTGTATACAATACTGTCCAAATAGTTAAACTGTCATCTATTCAAATTCTACCTACATTAAACTTACATGCCACACTAGTGGAAGATAATAATAGAACTGCAATTACTAGTATTTCATTACCAGTGGCTGATTAGCTTCCAGTTAAGATCACCAAGGAAAAGCATCATTTGCAGCGAGCAATGATTGGGAGGGTGACCACAAACTCCCTCACTGAGTGGCTGGAGCTTTGTAAGTTTGGAACGTGTTCATATTAATTTGTAACGTCCAAGTTCCTTCCACTGCTCTGGTGTGGATGTAGAGAGGAGAGTGCCAGCTCAGGTGATCTTGGTTTACTTGATCATAGTTCAAAATTACGAGATCTTTGGCGATAGACGAGTACTTCAAACTCATTAACTTTAATTCAGAATCCGGGGTTTGCCTGCACCGCTGATGTCATTACTAATATGAACAGTATTGAACAGAACAATGGCTCTATTTTCCTGTTTTTCATGACTCTTGAAGATTTAGCTACTTTTCAACATATGTTATGTTTTGCTTTAAGCAGTAGATAAAAGGTTCACTCTTCTTTTTATTAAGATTTGGATTCTGACCTTCGTTATTTATTTTCATTAATTAAAGAAGATGGTCCTTTATTATGTTTGAAATAAAATTTTCAAAAGATTTTAGCAGTAGAACAAAGTTGTGACCTTTGTTAATACAGATGTCTTTTATCTTTGATAATTTTTTAATTAAAATATGAGCTAACTTTTCGTTTACAAACTAATCAAATGGGAAAACTAAAACTTCTTTAACTTATTAAATTCTAAGCTAATCTCTCGTGATGGGATGGGATTTTTGAAAATTTTAACTATTCACCAGGTTGTATTGGATTAGGCCACAGTGAGTCCTTCATCAGACTTGCTTGACGCCACCTTAAGACATTAGGTGGTAGGCCTAATGACTTAAGGCATTTTGAGGTTCTACACCCCTTGCGGGAGGACTTTTCATAGATGGTGGACCACATGTCTCAAGTGCGAAAACCCGGGAATATCCCCAAGCTAACACTCCTACAAACGAGCATATATCTTTCTTTTTTTTAAAAGTGGCTGAGATCGAACTCGGGACCTTTCATCCTTTAGAGTGGTATCCTATCATTAGGCCATTGTGAGACCTACATTAAATACAATGTAAGTAATACTACCATCAGGAAATTTTCGAGAAGGTTCAATGATATCCAGAGTTGCTTTTAGCTTGTGTCAGCATGGTTATTATTATATACTTCTATTATTG